>RJWJ010000781.1:0-177529 GCA_004363605.1 Indri indri | reverse complement strand
TTTCCTGGATTAAAATTAAGCCCATTATCCAAAGTGAAGCACCACAAGAGCAGAAGAACGGGCTCCACTTGTACTCACCATCAAACTGGTTCTAACTGATCAACACTAGGTTGATCACATGGCAGAAATACTCTCTAGGGATTAGGGGGATGGGGGGGCAAATCAACAACTAAAGGACATGGGGAGCACTAAGGGGGGGGTGGGAAGGGCATGCCTTAAACCTGCACTTGGGTGAGGCAAAGGCATAAAGCGTAACTGTAGTGTTTGTACCCTCACAATACCCTGGAATAAAATTAAAAAAAAAAAAAAGTTCCCATTGTTCATTTTTTTCTCACTTTTTCCCCCAGAAAGCCTTGAAAAAGCTTTTCAGATATTCTATGACACTTACTTTCTCTTTTCATTTCAAATATTCTCTGTGTTGACCAAGAAAGACAAAGTTGTTTACCAAGTTGAAGTTTGTACACTCATGGTTTTCCTTGACACTTTCTATACATTGATTCTTTAATTCAGATTGGGCCTATTGTGATGTGAATGTTGTCGTCGTACCTACACATTTTGCTGGCAACAGTATGCCTTGACAGCTCAGCTCTTGCATGTGTTTCCTTGGCTCGAACAATCCATCCAACCCCAGCAGGCAAAATAAAATAATTGCAGCGTAGTGGCTGGTAATTATGATAAACCATATAGACTAAAAGTCAGCACCACAATTTAAACCATAGTACATACAAAGGAACAGGTAAGCTGCAAAGCAAACAAAAAATAGTAATAAAAGATTTAAATGAAAGGAGTGCTTTACAAGTAGAAGAGTTATTGAAAAAAAAAATCAAATATCTAAAAAAAACTCTGGAACAAAGCCACAAGATACAAATTGCTTTTACTTTAGACAAATTTTAGTCACATAAAAGAGATAACTGAAATAAATGTTTTTCATAAACTGTGGGGAGTTTCATCTGCCAAAGAATCCTCAGCTGACCCTCCTTCACTCCATCGGTAAAACCACACGGTTCAGACCTATTATAAATATAGCAGTGATGAAAGTTTACAAGGAAATAGAAATTTTAAAGAGTTTGCACATGCATGAATAAAAATTACCAATGAAAAAAACAGTCTAGTCTTTCTGGAAAATAAGTGACCAGAAATGGCAGTGAAGGGGAGGGAAGACTGGCTTCAGGACAACTCAACCAACACCTGAATCTTTGGACAGTTATTTCTGTCCTCGAAGCCCTTACTCTACTATCTTAAACTTTCTAGTCTTACAAGTGCCCTGCCCTTTGTCTCCATGTCTTTGCTCATGCTGTTCCTTCTAAATCATCCGTCCCTAACCTTTTTGGCACCAGGGACAGGTTTCATGGAAGACAATTTTTCCATGGACGGGAGTTGGAGGGGTGGGGGGGATGGTTTGGGGATGATTCAAGCACATTACATTTATCATGCAGTCAAATCTCTCTGCTAATTATAATCTGTATTTGCAGTCGCTCCCCAGTGCTGGCCTCGCTGCCTCAGCTCCACCGCAGGTCACCAGGCATTAGATTCTCATAAGGAGAGCGCAACCTAGATCATTTGCATGTGCAGTTTACAGCAGGGTTCAGCTCCTGTGCGAATTTAATGCCGCCACTGATCTGAAGGAGGCAGAGCTTATGCAGTGATGTGAGCGATGGGGAACGGCTATAAATACAGATGAAGCTTCGCTCCCTCACCCGTGGCTCATCTCCTGCTGTGTGGTCCAGTTCCCCCAGTTCCCAGGCCGGGGACCACGGACGGTTATTGGTCCATGGCCCAGGGGTTGGGGACCGAAGCTCTAAATAGAACACCCACTTCTTCCCACCCAGCCCCCAGGCTCCTCAAGTGCAAATCCCAGGTCATATGATCCGGTTTATATGTTACATCTTCAATGAAGCCTTTTTTGAACTCCTCAGCTGAAAGCAATCTCTCTCTTACAAAGTCTCATAAGACCATCTGTATTTCTCTTAAGGTACTTCCCTTTCTGCATGGTGCTATATTTCTTTATATACACATATGATTTCTCTGGACCCTTTACTTCAGATGTTCTCCAAAGATCAGTGCTGGGAGACTCTTCTCTTGTTTGTCTCCATTACATTAACACATACAGAGAAACACATATACTCACATATCCCCCCTACATAACGCTAGTTTAAGATACTACATGCCACTTTACATTTTTCAGATTTTCGAAATTTCTTATGTCTTCTTTAACCATTTATGAATATTTGTCAAATAAGATAATGGATGATGCCTCTTTTGAGCAAAGAAGCCACAGTGTTCTATATACATTATCTCCTTCACTTTTTACCATATTGTTAGCTCATTTCTGCTGTAGCATTTAATACAATTATGAAAGCACTGAAAACTAATAAATCAATCCAAGTCTGTTCTTGAAAAATAAATCTTCAGTTCCACGCTTAATCATAAGCCTTTATTTCATGCTCTTAGTTTCAGAGTTTAAGCAATTCTGTACTTTTTCTCAATCATCTTTCCATTTAATGCACAAAATAACTAGCAATAAAACATCAGGCTATTTCTTCAGCTGTGCTATGCTTCATTTAATTTCCCACTTCTTGTTGAAAGTGTTTCTTTCTGATTACTTCATTATATCTGCCTCGTTTTAAAGTTGTTTAATTTAAGTTACTCCACAACACCTTAAAATTTTCAGATTTATCAAATTTCTGATGTCCTCTTTGAAATTTTCTCTAACACCTTCTGTACTCTTTATGGACAGCAGCCATTTCCTAGGTTTATTGAGTACTCAGCACACAAAAAATATTTGTTGAAAAAATTAATTAACAAGAAATGAGAAGTACGTCTTAAGAAATTAGAGGTATGTCTGAATCAAGCACATAAATGGTAACGATTATATTCATGCTATCATTATTAATACGTTGTAGTTCATGGGCTCACATATTGTATTTCAAACACAAAAGGGTGTCCCAGCGACCCTTTCAGAGGAGAAGCTCTCCCAAATAAAAAATATTTTCATAAGAATACAAAGACATTATTTCCTTTTCCACTGTGTTGACATTTGTAACGATGGCATGAAAGAAATGGTCAGGAATGCTGCTGGCGCCTTAGCACAGAGCAAACCATCATTTCACTCTCCATTGCTGTGCACTCACATTTCAGAACTGCCAGTGTTTGCTTATGCACGTCCTTGAAGTAAAAGCTATTAGTTCTATTATATGTCAACCCTTGAATCCACATCTTCTTAATATACTGTGTGACGCCATGGGAAGCATGTATAAAGCACTTGTGCTGCTTGATGTTTGTCTCAAGGAAAACACTTGCGCCATTGTTTGCACTGGGAACTGAAGCAGCTGCTTTTTTCATGAAACACCATTTTACTTGAAAGAATGGCTGACAGACAAACTATGGTTATTAAGATTTGGCTATTTGACAGACATTTCCTCTCAAATGAAACAAACCACTTTAAGGAAAACAACTGACAGTATTTGTTACCAAGGGTAAAGTCCAAACTCACAAGTGAATTCGTGTGTGTGTGCGTGCATGCATGTGTGTGTGTGTGTGTGTGTGTGTGTGTGTGTGTGTGAGAGAGAGAGAGAGAGAGAGAGACAGGGTCTTGGTCTGCTACCTGTGCTAGAGTGTTGTGATGTCATCAAAGCTCACTGCAACCTCAAACTCCTGGGCTGGAGCCATCCTCCTGCTTCAGCCTCTGGAATAGCTGGGACTGCAAGTGCATACCACCATGCCAGGCTAATTTTTATATTTTTTATAGAGACAGGGGTCTCACTATGTTGCTCAGGCTTGTCTTGAACTCCTGGCCTTAAGCAATCCTCCTGCCTCAGCCTCCCAAAGTGCTAGAATTACAGGCGTGAGCCACCATGCCCAGCCTCGTGAGTTTAATTCTTAAAGAATTTTCTGATGAGATCAGAAAATGACATTAATGAATGTAATTTTTTTACATTGTGTAATGAAATGTGCCAACATTTGGAAAATCTACATAACAAAGTGGACCAATATTTTCCAAATGACTAATGCATGATTTGCAAAAGCATACAATGGTAAAAAGATCCATTCAGAGCTCAAGAGCGCCCAGTGAATTTTAATGTAACAGAGGATGAAAAGTTTATGATAATATTTCAGATTCCACATTGCAACTAACCTTGAATAAACTACCATTTTTTAAGTTTTGGTATCATATCAATGAATGATAGCCACAATTACGTGAAAAGACTATTAAAATACTATTCCCTTGTCCAACTGCATGTGTGTGGGAGGTTGGATTTTCTTCACATACTTCAATCAAAATGCAGAAACAGATATGAGAATTTAGATGTCTTCTATTAAGTTGGATATTAAAGAGATCTGCAAAAATGTAAAACAATGCACCTCTTTTCACTGTTTTTTTATTTTGGAAAATTTAACTCTTTTTTACAAAAATGTTTATGTTAACATGTAATGTAATTGCCATATTTATTTTTAAATAAACAAATACATATTTTAAAATTGCAATTTGTAGTATGGTAAGTATTGATAGATATAACTCACGCAAACAAAAGCTCTTTGAGGTCCACAATAATTTTTTGTTATTAAATATGACCTTTTTATTAATCCTCTTAAAATTAATAGACTATTTTTTGCAGCAGTTTTAGGTGTACAGACAAATTGAACAGAAAGGTCAGAGAATTCCCATAGATCTCCTTACCCCATACACACACACACACACACACACACACACACACACACACACACACACACAGTTTCCTATGTTATTAATGTCTTACATTAGTGTGGTACATTTGTTACAGTTGATGAGCCAATATTGATACATTATTAACCACAGTCCATAGTTTACGTTAAGGATCACTTTTTGTGTTATACCTTCTGCAGGTTTTGACAAATGTAAGACGACATGTAGCTATCATCATAGTATCATACAGAGTATTAAATAGTTTCACTGCCCTAAAAATCCTATTCATTCTTCTCTCCCTCCCCTTGAACTCCTGGCAACCACTGATCCTTTTATTGTCTCCCGAGTTTTGCCTTCTCCAGGATGTCACGTAGTTGGTATCAGATAGTATGTAACCTTTTCAGATTGGCTTCTTTCACTTAGCAATATGCATTTAAGTTTCCTCCATGTCTTTCCTGACTTAGATGGCTTATTTCTTTTTAGCTTTGAATAATATTCCATTGTATGCCAGGCTTTTGAGTGGGATTGCATTGAGGCTATAGATCAAGTTAGGAAGGATTGTTATCTTGACAATATCGTGTCTTCCTATCCATACCCATGGAATTTCTCCATTTATTTAGGTCTTGGATTTCTTATCAGTGTTTTATAGCTTTCCTCGTATAGATCTTGTACATATTCTGCTTTATTTATACCAAAGTATTTCATTGTTTTTGGTGCTAATATAAATTATATTGTGTTTTAAATTTCATATTCCAATTGTTTCATTACTAGTAATTGAATAAAATCTTTTTTTTGTTTTTACTTTTCTTTCCTATTCTCTAGAGTTTCTTCTTTTCTCCCTTAATGATTTTTAAGAGCGTAAAGTAGTCCTGAGGTCACAACATTTGACAATTACTAGTTTTTTGGAATGAGCATGGTCTTTAGAGGCATGTGAAACTAGTTTTCAATTTTAGCTCTTATTTTCTCCATCACTATGGAGAATTTGTTCAACTTGTCTTAGTCTCAATCTGCCGATAGGTAACATAGAACAAAAATAATAACCACCTCATAGGGTTGTCTTTGGGATAAAAGTGATAATATCTGTAGTACCTAGTACAGTGTCTGGCATATAGAAGGAACACAATTAATAGTAGCTATTGTTATTCATAGTATTTTGACCCATTAATTCACAGGACAATAAACCTCAAGGAAACAACTTCCAAGGTGATATTGGGATGGAAGGCATTGCCCAAGTGTTTATATTAGCACTCTAAATAATGGCATAAAACTGGAAACAATAGGGACAAGATAAACACATTATACTCTAACAATGCAATGTATTTTTATGTAGTCATTAAAATTGACAAATATATAAATTAGGTTGATTCGTGAAAATCAACATAGGGAAAAAATTTAAGGGAAAAATAATATAAAATAGTGTAAACACATTATAACCATAACAAATGCATTTTGTACATTGGCAAAGATTGGAAGTTAATTTCAAGTAATACAAAGAAATTAAGATTTATTAGCTCTTTTTCTACAAATATATTTGTGTTCGTGATTTTTAAATTATAACAAATTCCTTATTGTTTAGTGTTTTGGGGGTGTTTTTGATGATTATCCAAAGGGGTTTTGCATATTGAATGATTTCTGAAATTTACATAAATTTATGCGCATCATTTGCACTGAGATTGTTACAAGGTTATCCCTTTAACTCCATCATATACACTAAGTATATATCTTCTAAGTGTACATCTTCTTTTGTAAATCTGCTATTACTATGAACCCTCTTTGGAAATATGTTTGCGGTCTTCTTGACTTTACAATAACATAAGAGAAAACTAAAGAAATGAACTAGGGTCTACATGAATCCCTCTTGTCTTCCAGTCTTTTGCTTTTCTTCCTTGTCTCTTCCTAATAGCAAACATTCCTTTGGACATTTCTAAACCTCTCACGAAGTCTTGGTTCACTTTTATGTGACAAAAGGTATTAAGTCATGGAAAAAGAAAAACTGGAATAAAAGTCAGCAGTTCTGAGTCCCACTGTTATTCCTGACCAATCATGTAGTTCTAGAAAAGTTTTTCATCTCTTCAGCCCTCAGTTTCCTTATCTATGAAATAAGATTGGATAAGTTTTCTCTTTCAGTTTCCTGCCAGCTTTAAAAATTCTCTGAAATTTATAGTCAAAATTCAGAGGATGTCCAGCATTCCTTAGCAAAAGGTCGTTATGAGCTCTGAAAATATTTATTGTGATTTTTCCTTTCCATGTTTTTTTCTTGCTCTTATCTAAGTATTGCTGCCTCACTATATTATTCCAATCTGATTTTTCCCCTTCCAAGCAACATCCTGGGTCTGCTCCCTTGAATTCTCTTTCTGACATAGAGCAGTAATCTGCTCAAAAACTATTCTCAGGAAACAGTCTCCATGAGACAGGGATAGGTTAAATTTGATTATTCACATACTGTAGTTACACATTTGTGGAAGCCATTTTTATGCGCTAAGGACTTTGTTAAGTGCTTTGTAAACATAATCTCATTTATTTCTCACCCACCCAACAAGATAAATATTTTTATTCATAATTTATAGACGAGAAAACAAGCCTCAAAGAGGTTTAGTGAATCGCCCACGACCACACAGGACTATTTCCTCTAACAACATTTTTTTAATATATTTATTTTGTTTTTATTTCAGCATATTATGGGGGCTATAAATGTTTAGGTTACATATATTGCCTTTGCCCCACCCAAGTCAGAGCTTCAAGCGTGTCCATTCCCCAGATGGTGTGCACCACACCCATGAGGTGTAAATATACCCATCCCCTCTTCCCCGCTCCCCTCTAACATTTTAATTGGGTGTAAAAGACTGAGAATACTGGCCATCTTTCTAAATTAGGCTGCCTAGAAGCACGTGTCTCGCTACCATGTATTGACATTTTGGAGTCCAATTATGATCATAAGAAATCCATAAGACCTGTTTTACAAACCAAACTGGTTTCCTTTTTGCTTCAAGGAAAGAATTGCTGTATTGCTGATAATAGTCATTAAGATGATTATGGCAGGTCATGGTATCCATTTCCATCAGACTGCCTTTAACCCTAAATTACAGTAAAGCAACAAAGATTGGTGTACTTGAGACACTGTCTTTCAAAATGGAACCCTCTAGAAATGACATAGCAAAATGTTCAAGAGTAGTCTCCTCTCTACCCTTGGGAATTCATTCCAACTGCTGATTTGCCAGACTCAGGTTAGGTTTTAGTTGAACACCAAGTTTTCTTCAGAGGGTTTTGTTTTGTTTTAGTTTTGATGGGAAAGATTTATTGTTTCTGTTCTCTGTTTCTAAAATGTGCTTTGTTTTGATCTTGTGAGTTTTCCTTTTCTGATTTCATTTACATTTGGCTCAGTTAAGATATTTCTGGCCTAAGTCCCATTTTAAAAAAATATTATCCATTAGAAATGGTATTTGGATAATTTGGGCTTATTGCTTTCGAAATAAAGTTCAATCCATAAAATTAATTCTCTCGGTGGAAAATAAAAAGCTATCAGTCCTTGTTATTACCAGCCTTAAAGAAGTTATTATCCCAAGGAAATGCAAATTCTCACTCATCAAAAGTTAGGATACTTCATGTCACAACAAGATAATTCTATGAAAGAGAATCTGTTGACTATTACATACATAGATACTGCTTTTTTTCAGAATAAGTCATAAGTGACTTATTTTCAAGACTGTCCCAGGGGCTAACTAGCCCTCAATTTTTTTTGTCATCATCATCTTCTTGTTTCTCTCTTTCAGCAACTTTCCTTTTCCTCACTCCATAAATGATTTCTTTTCTCACCTGATTTTTTCCCTATTTTTTTCTTCTCCTGAGGCCCTTTCCCAAAGTATTTCCCCTAAGTCTTTTTTTCCAAATTTTTACTTTACCAATCTCAGAAATCTTACCCTTTTTATCACCAGTTCATCTCTTTAACTCAAAAATTATCAAGTGTAGAATAATGATACATAATGTTTGGGGATGCATAATAGCCAAAATCTTTGGACTGTTTAGGTTTCATTTGATTGTGTATTAAAGTATAATTTTAAAAAAAGAAAATAGATGGCTTAGACTGGAATGCTGAAAATCAAAGGCTGCTGAAAGAAATTCCAATGTTTTATGTATGTAATATTTTTCTTATATGGGACTCAGAACTCTTTTACGTATTTGCCCTTATGTATGGTTTCGTAAGGAAATTCTGGCTTAGCATCCTGGCTTGGGCGATCTAGTCTCTCCCAGAGTCAGTACAGGGTAGGGTGAGTAAAGTCAGAATGGAGAAGTGCCAGCTTTAATTACAGTTTCTCTCTGTCATAGATCTTAGCCACTAACATAGACATAGAAGTAACCCAATTTTCTGGTCCCTCAGAGATGAGATAACTTGGGGGAAATGATGATAGATATGTAGATAGATAGATAAAAGACAGATAGGAAGGAAGATAAAAAAGGAAGGAAGGTAAGAAGGAAGGAAAACAGGAGAACAGAGAGAGAAAGACAAAACAGAAAGAACAAATAAGAAAAAGAGAGGAAACCCAAAAGTATTGCTGCTCTAAGTATATCATCTTAACAGGAGGTAAAATCATAAGTATTCCAGAAACACACAAGACTTGGGAGGCAAACCACAAACACAGCTTTGAATCTTTTGTGATGTCATATTTCTATTAATTCATGAAACATGTTTTGAACTCCTTTACAGTTCCCTTGTCCTAAATCTTTACTCTTGATTAATACAAATAAGCATCTAGATGAAATTACACTATATTTATTTCTTAAATTCAAAATCAAATGCTTTAATAAAGTGGTACAATACCATTTTTACTTCTTCAGTGCTGCTCTCTCTTTTCTTACCTTAGAATGTAACTAATCATTTATTGTTTTACCAAAGTCTCACAACGTTCCCAAGTTTGTAGATGGCTTTCTAGAACTTGGCATCAAGGCCCCTGTGGCTTCTGTTGTAGGTGGCTTACACTGGGAACAGATTCAGTGTTTCTTTCAGGGCTACCATGCAAAAGAAACCTCCGGGAGGCAGGCGTGGTGGCTCACGCCTGTAATCCTAGCACTCTGGGAGGCCGAGGTGGGTGGATCATTTGAGCTCAGGAGTTCGAGACCAGGCTGAGCAAGAGCGAGACCCCATCTCTACTAAAAATAGAAAGAAATTAGCTGGACAACTGAAAGTATATAGAAAAAAATTAGCCGGGCATGGTGGCACATGCCTGTAGTCCCAGCAACTCTCTTGAGCCCAGGAGTTTGAGGTTGCTGTGAGCTAGGCTGATGCCACAGCACTCTAGCCCAGAAAACAGAGTGAGACTGTGTCTCAAAAAAAAAAAAAAGAAAGAAAAGAAACCTCTGGGGCAATTTGAGAGAGAGGACTCAGCTGTTTATTCTCTAGTGTTCTG
Source organism: Indri indri (assembly GCA_004363605.1). NCBI lineage: Eukaryota > Metazoa > Chordata > Mammalia > Primates > Indriidae > Indri > Indri indri. The sequence continues at coordinate 167,464 of RJWJ010000781.1, read as the reverse complement.
TCTTGAAAGGTGTTAAGCTTTCTTGAAAGGTGTTAAGCTTATAAAATTATTTCTGTTACTGCTTCCCTCCTAGTGAGCTATCGAAATAAACTCTCAGATTTAACTGTTCCTTTGAGAGGAAAGTGCAGTCCCTGTCTTGGGGGCTTCCCCATGCACAGGAGTCAAAGGTCACAGTCATGTGCACCTGCTGCCTATGAAGACAGACTACCTGCCTCTCCTTTTCTAACCAGATGATGTACCCATTTTCAAATCATTATTATTGAGATGCTAAGAAAACAAGAAGATTAACAACCTTTTTGCAGCACCCGATGCTTTCCATTTTTGCATATTACTTCCCGGTCCTGTCGGTAGGTAAATTTCTTTTATGTAGTTGCAATTTCAGATCCTCTTTCTTAAAATAATGACATTATTTAAAAGCTATTTCTTTTGGAAGACATAATTGCTGTTTACCTCTGTAGGTGCCTTCTAACTAAGCCTGTGTTCATACATATCAACTGGTAAGGGCTGGAAAAGAGAGTGTTGCCATTACATAATCTTGGCACTGATTTCTAAAATCTCTAGCATGTTATCTGGCCTTCTCAGATTGACCTAAATTTCATTTTATGCTCATGCTTTAACTTATGTCCCCTCCCCCCAATATTTCATTCAATTTTGTGTGAAAATAAACAGGTATAATATCTGACATTTTAAGGGGCTATATAATCATTTTTTAAAAAAAGGCTGAGAATTGCTTAAGCTTATTTACAATAGACTGGCAAGGTGTTGCCATGGAAGATGTGACATCACCAGGACAATGAATGTGAGAACGTTGTCTGGAGAATCACATTTACAAAAGTGAATAAAAAGGAAAAGGACACTTTCATTTTCCAGGAGATCGAATAGCCTAGGAAAAGAGAGTATTAGGTACAGTTGAAGTGCCGTGATTTTTCTCATTTAGTGTTCTAAGGATCATTAAAGCTGTAAATTCTATCTAGAGAGACTGCTGCAAAAGAAGTTTTGGTTTTCCTAGCTTAATTGCCTGTTACGAATTCAGATTTTATAAATTACTTAAGCACACTTGCAAAATTCTGTTTTATTCATATTCACATGGAAATGGAAAAATTACTCTGGAAGAACCTATTCGAAAATATTAGGGAATAATATTTTGGTGATTTTTCTATGGGTTTTTTCAAGGCACATTTAAAATTGCTCACAGCTTCTTTTCTGGTTTCTTGAGTGGAAAAACTATAATATCTTAAATATTGAAAGGCTTTAAATAGCCTGTATGACTTATTTAGACTATTTAAAGGATAGTCCTCAAATCTATAATATTTGTGATTCATCTTTCCCTGAGAATATATTTTCAGCCTTCTCTCGTGTTATATCATAGGTTGGCAATTAATGCCTTCAGGAGTCATCCAGTCACTTCTCTGCCTTCAAGTACAAATAAGTCTTGATCTAATCTGGAAGGACAAATTTTATCTAGGGAGCCAAAACACTTTTCTAATACAGGCAGTGTAAGTCCAACCTGCTGGGTTGGCCTCAGATTTATTTTAGGGCACCTGGTAAGATCCATCCCGGGCACAAACTGTTGAGATAGCACAGTTGATCTTTGGCGTTTTCCATTTGCCCTTTTGAGGTCTCTTTTCCTCCGGTCCCCACCTGCTGCCCTGCCTGCCAGACACCGGTGAGAGCAGCCCTGGGCCAACGCTCTGGGCGGGCCACTCAGATCATTGTTGCTGATTGACTGAGCCTGGGTTTCCTTTCCACGGTGTTTGTTCCCTTTTCCCTTGGCTAGGTAATTCCCCTTAATTGTCCCCAGACCTCTTTATCGGGAATTCCTAAAGACTCAGAGGAATACAGCTGTAATTGTAAAGTTTGTTCACTGTAATAGAAAGTGAAAGGTTTTTTTTCTTTCTTTCTTTTGGAGAAGCAGCCCAACCTGCTTTTAGGTCATGTGATTAGTTTCCATGTGGCAGTGTAGGTGACCCCCCATGTATTGCTCACAGGGTAGGCATTCCCCAAGTGAGGCCAGATGAGGCTAGGAGCAGAGGGAGTGAAACTGGGGAGGCTTAACCTTCAGGGTCCCTTTTTCGCACAGATCCTCTAAGGCTTTTTGTTTGTTTGTTTTTGTTTTTTGAGACAGGGTATCGCTCTGGCGCCCAGGATAGAGTGCAGTGGTATATCATAGCTCCCTGCAACGTCAAACTCCTGGGCTGAAGTGATCTTCCTGCCTCAGGCTCCCAAGTAGCTGGGACTACACGCACATGCCACTGTGCCCGGCTAATTTTTCAGTTTTTTATAGAGATGGGGTCTCAGTCTTGCTCAGGCTGGTCTCAAACTCCTGACCTCAAGCGATCCTCCCTCCTTGGCCTCCCAGAGTGCCAGGATTAGAGGCGCGAGCCAGTGCACCCAGCCCCTAAGGCTTTGGGAAAGACCTTAGCAATGTGTTCACATGCCATATGTTTCTACAAAATTTACAAAAAGCCAGGTATTTTAGTCACCCCCAGTAAACAATGCTCCCTAACCCCTTTGATCCTCTCTGTGGCACTTACCCTTGTGTTTGGTGATATTGGAGGGGGGATGTTGGGTATTTTGGATTCCTGATAAGGGGAATTTATTAATAAGTTGATGATGCATTTAGTTTAGATTTCATAGGATATATTTATGTGGTTTGTGGTCATTTCTGTGATTAGTTAACTTAACAGCTAAGTATTCTGGTGAAGGAATAGCTTCCAGGAATACTTCTACCACCCACCATGCTCAGCCACCCAGCAAGGCAATGCGAAGGTGCGAAGCCAGTGTTCACACTTTGTGAATGTGTCCTATGCCACCTCTTACCAAGACCGTGTTAGTGGTAGAGAAGTGTGTTTGAAATGTCTGAAGTTAGTCTATGGAAATTTCCTCCAATCATCAGGTGTAGAAAACTGTAAGCAGAGGATTCAGTTTACACTGAAGCTTAGGTTTAACTGTAGGCTTTCTGGTCGGAATGTATAGGATGATACAACATCTGCAATTATCAACACACACACACACCTATACACACACACACATATACACATACACACACACACACATATATATTTCCTTTTCTGATGAGAATCGTCTGAAATAGAATTTATCAGAACCTTTTGAGTTTTAGGCCACAAACCTGTAGTAGCACTAAAAACAGCAAGTATGTCTGTATAACAAAGTGGAGATGATTTATGCCTCCCAAATGTCAATGGGGAAAACAAATTTTGATCAACTGTACTGCAAGAAAGACTGAAGTATTTTTCTCCTCTCATTACATAAAATGATATTACAAAATAGCTGTTGTATAAAGAAGCTACCAAAGAGCATTAAACCAAAAAATGTAGAAGAAAAGTGTTATAAAACTATGTTAGAATCAGAGGCATTCATATACACCAATAGCAGTCATACCGAGAACCAAATCAAAGACTCAATTCCCTTCACAATAGCAACAAAGAAAATAAAGTACCTAGGAATATATTTAACTAATGAGGTAAAAGACCTCTACAGGGAGAACTATGAAATATTGAGGAAGGAAATAGCAGAGGACGTAAACAGGTGGAAAACGATACCATGCTCGTGGGTCGGCAGAATCAACATTGTTAAGATGTCTATACTACCCAAAGTGATCTACAGATTCAATGCAATCCCTATTAAAATACCAACATCATTTTTCACAGATGTAGAAAATTAATTTTATGCTTCATATGGAACCAGAGAAGACCCCGTACAGCAAAAACAATTCTAGGCAATAAAAACAAAATGGAAGGTATCAATTTACCAGACTTCGAACTTTATTACAAGGCTGTAGTAATCGAATCAGCTTGGTACTGGCACAAAAACAGAGCATTGACCAGTGGAACAGAACTGAGAACCCAGATATAAGACCATCCTCATATAGCCATCTCATCTTTGACAAATCAGACAAAAGCATACACTTGGGAAAAGAATCCTTATTCAATAAATGGTGCTGGGAAAACTGGATAGCCACATGTGGAAGACTGAATCAGGACCCACACCTTTCGCCTCTCACAAAAATCAACTCACGCTGGGTAACAGACTTAAATCTAAGGAGTGAAACTATTAGAATTCTAGAGGAAAATGTTGGAAATACTCTTCTAGACATTGGCCTAGGCAAAGAATTTATGAAGAAGACCCCAAAGGCAATCACAGCAACAACCAAAATAAATAAATGGGACCTGATCAAATTAAAAACCTTCTTCACAGCCAAAGAAACTGTCACAAGAGCAAACAGACAACCTGCAGAATGGGAGAAAATTTTCATATGCTATATGAAATCCTATAAAGGGCTGATAACTAGAATCTATTTAGAACTCAGGAAAATCAGCAAGAAAAAAATCAAACAACCCTATCAAAAAGTGGGCAAAGGACATGAAAGAAACTTTTCAAAAGAAGACAGAATAACAAAACACATACGAAAAAACATACGAAAAAATGCTAAACATCTCTAATCGTCAGGGAAATGCAAATCAAAACCACAGTGAGATATCACTTATCTCCATTGAGACTAGCCTTTATCAAAAAGTCCCAAAACAACAAATGTCGGCGTCAATGCAGAGAGATAGGAACACTCATACACTGCTGGTGGGACTGCAAACTAGTGCAACCTCTGTGGAAAGCAATATGGAGATACCTTAAAGAGATACAAGTAGAATTACCATTTGATCCAGCAATCCCATTACTGGGCATCTACCCAAAAGAACAAAAGACATTCTATAAAAAAGACACCTGCACCCGAATGTTTATAGCAGCACAATTCACAATTGCAAAGATGTGGAAACAACCCAAGTCCATGAGTGGATTAATAAAATGTGGTGTATGTATACCATGGAGTACTATTCAGCTTTAAGAAACAATGGTGATATAGCACCTCTTGTATTCTCCTGGATAGAACAGGAACGCATACTGCTAAGTGAAGTATCCCAAGAATGGAAAAACAAGTACCACATGTACTCACCATCAAATTGGTATTAACTGATCAACACATAAGTGCACATATAGGAATGACATTTATTGGATGTTGGGCAGGGGGGAAGGGGAGGAGGGGACAGGTATATGCATACACAAAGAGTGCAATGCGCACCATCCGGGGGATGGACATGCTTGAAGCTCAGACTTGGGGGGTGGGACGGGGGGCAAGGGCAACATACGTAACCTAAACATCTGTACCCCCAAAATATGCTGAAATTAAAAGAAAAGTGTGTTAGGCAGTTAGTTAATAACTAATTAGGTAATTTTCCTAGAGTTTGTAATATGGTATTTATTAACATTTAAATTTTTTAAGTTATTGTGATTTCTATTATCATTCTAATTTTTTACATAATTTTACATTTGTAATTTTGTACTCTTTTCTTTAAAGAGGGCCTCCAAATTATTAAAGCTTCTGTCTCTACACAGCCTGGATCTGCCTCTGAAGGAGAGGTGATGAGCTAAGTCAAGTTGATCCCTGGCATCTGACATGATGAGTCAATCAGATAAGAAATGAAGTTAGTAAGAAAAGGTAAAAATAGTCAAAGTACCATAAACTAGACAAGGAGCAGGATATGTATTTTTTAAAAAGCAATAACATATTTTCTGACGATGGATATGATGGGCATAGGTGTAGGTAGCTTTACTTAAGGGAAAGTAAGTGAATTGGTTGTATATTTTAATTTTTACTATGTTTATTTGGCTCTACTTCTTTTCTCTCATTCTGAAATATCTATTAGCTGCTTAGCGATGGAGGAATATTACTGCTAAGTGTTTTTTTGAAAGCCTAAGTGTAGAGTTTGCTTTTTTTTTTCTTACCACCTAGATTTTTAGAATAGATTCTTTCGTTTACATTAGAGGAATTTTCTCCAAACCACACGACCTCAAAATATGTATAGTAAATATTAAGAGATTACTGAATTGAATTATCTTTCCTACCTACTTATCCAGGGCTGTGTCCAGGGGAGCATACTTTTCATCTCAATTGTATTTACCCATTCAGCTCCTTAGAAAGTGCACCGAGTGTCAGGGACATGTCAAGTTATAGATTATTACATTGTCCTAGAACCAGTTTTTTTTTTCTTTTTTTTTTTTGGTACCACCTCTATAAATTCTTGTTATGATGATTAGTTAATTCTTAATCTTCATTCCAAAGGTCTGAAGTTCCGGGGCAAGCAAAGGCACATTGCTGGTGGTAGAGTCTTGTCTCTGGAATTTGCGTTCCTTGCTGTCCTTCTGAGATTGGGGCGGCTCTGATCCTATCTACCCCAAACACATACCCAAAGCCCTCATAAAGTGCTAGTCACTCTTGTTGGTTTCCTGCTGACTGACATCCATAATGAAGGGCAGTGCGGGAAAAGCAGGGAGAAACTCTCTTCTACTCTCACTACTGCTTGAATTTTTGTCATTCTTGAGTTAGACACCTTTTCTGAAATACTTATTATCAGGTTTGCATTTTCCAATATAAATCTTCCAGGCAGTATATAGTTGCTTAGTGGTAATAACTGGATTGAAAGGCCTTTAAGATCCTGCTCTGTTGCCACTGCCCCTGCTCTTTTACTTGAGCGCTGCTAAGAAAAAAAAACTACTGGATAGTTTTGCTCAAATTGTAAAGGAACATGACACAGTCCTTAGAAAATCAAATTATGGAAAACACATTGTATCTGCCATGTTTTATGCATATCCTAATGCAACATGGGTGTATACAAATATATTAAAAAGTTTTGAGAGAATCAGAGTATGTAGAAGCAGCACTGGACTTTACTTTTAAAAAATTTCATGAATTTTATCTCCTTTAAGATCTATATTTAATCCACATGTTGGTATTGCCATTAAGTATTTGAAGTTACTTAAGTCTCTTGTGTTCCTTGTATTGGAAGAAAGACTCAACAGAGGTTCGTGAACTGCTAAACAAGTCTCAGTGATTTTGTGTAGATGGTCACACCAGATCAGAAAAATCCGTCCCCAGAACCACGGAGGCAAGTCTGCAAAATGGCACAACCTGGCACTTACTTGATCTTATCAAGTCATAAGCCTTTCTGTTTATTAAACTATGTTCGAGGATTGCAAGGAGAATATGACCCATCATATCTCAAATGCATTTTAATTACACACACACACACAATTGCTTCTGGCTAACGGATCCATAATTTGAAGACACTGATAGTGTTTTATTCAAACATTTCAGCAAATCATTAGCCATAGTGGAATACTTGGCATAGAATGCTCAGATTTTATTTGGCCAAGTTTGATCGTACTGGTATTTTACATGTTTTTATGTATGTATAATGTTATAAAGGTATTATTTAATATCAATATTATTATGCATATCTGTATGTTTAGACATGTACTTACATCATTCTTATGCACAAAAAGACTTTAACCCAAACTCTCAAGGGATTAACAGAAAAACTGGAAATCAGAAGACACAGAGCTTCTCATTTTGTTTTTTGTCATTTTTGCTTGATATTTTGTTTTATTAAAGTAATACATATATATACAACACTCCTTTTAACAATAGATGAATATAAAGAAAAAGTTAATAATGTCTTCCCCTCTTCCTTCCTTAACTCCCTGCTTTCAGTAACCAAGAGTAACAATTAGTTAGATATCCTTCTATATCTTTCTCTAAAACAATATTTCTGTACATCAGATTTTGCCCATGACTAGCTGAGACCTAAAGCATGACACCCAAGGCTTCAGTTTACTCTTGCCAAAAATAAGGATGACCTAAAACCACAGTCAAATGCTACTTTACACCTACAAGGGTGGCCAAAATAAGAAAGACAGACAATGAGAAGCGTTAGCGAGGATGTGGAGAAATTGGAACCCTTGTATGTTGCCAGTAGCAATGTAAAGTGGTGCAGATGCTTTGGAAATGGTTTGGCAGTTCCCCAAAATATTAAAATAGAGTTGCCATGCAAGCCAGGGTTACCATGGAGGTGGGCCTTTGATTTAAAAAGAGCTCGTAAGACTCTCTTTTCTTGGAATTCTCACTTCTTGGAACTGGGACAAGAGATTGAGCCCGTTATCTATGAGGTTATGTATTTGACTAAAGTAAGTAATAAAGTAAGGAGACTGAGAAAGTAAGTCTGGAAAAGTAAGCTGGGGTCAGACCGTAGAAGACTCAGCATGCCAGGTTAAGGAGTGTGAATTGCATCTTAGAGGTAAAACAGAGGAATTAAAGGGTTTTAAAGTAGGAGATTGACAAAAATAAAGTCATCATGCACAGAAAAAAGGAAGGGAGACAAACATTAGAGGTGAGTCTATAGAGAAGACTTCGACACTAGTCCTATTAAAGGACCTCGACTAGTATGTTAGAGAAGGAGGAAGAGATTTCAGAGGCATTGAGGTGAAAGAATCAATAGTAGTTTGTGGCTGATCACACATGGGAGTGGTGGAATGACAACACAGAATTAGACAAGAACAAGGGCAAAGTCAAATCTTGGTACCACTGGATTGCCGAAGCCCTGATGTAGATAGGAAGTATGGAGGGGGAAGGAGTTTGGGGACTAGATTAATGATTTCAATTATTGATAGCAATGATTGTCAGACATCTGAAATAAAATATCCAGCAGGCAATTGAAGCTAGGGTACTGGAGCCGAGGATGGGTCCTAGTTACATCCTGGGTTTTCATAGTGCAGCAGATGCTATGAAAACTGGACAAGATTTCTGAGGGAGGGGTAAAGGGGAAAAGGAGCAGATGGCTGAGAACTGACTTCTGGGGACTCAGCGCTATCCTGGGATAGGAGGCGTCAAGGAAGCAACTGTCAGAGGAGGAGGCGCACCAGAATCCCATCATTTGCCTGAAACTAGGGAGACAACAGTTTTAGGGAAGAAAGGGGAGAGTAAACCATTTCAACAGCTATTGAGAATGAGAATGGAATTTAATGACAAGATGAGTTCAAGTATGTAGTTGCAATGAAGACCTGGGGCCAGAATTCAGATAACAAGGGACTAAAAGGAGAGCAATGGAAAGAAAATAGAAGCAGAGGGTGGCATCATTCCTTTAGAACTTAGCAATGAAATGAAATAGGAAAACTATAGATTATCTGGGAGGTGCAGAAGGCGATTAAAGAAGAGTTGCCTTCAGACAAATGGATAAAGAAAATGCGGTATATGTGCATCATGGAGTACCTGTCATCAGCCATAAATAAGAATGAAATCCTGCCATTTGCAGCAACATGGATGAGCCTGGAGGATGTTATGTTAAGTGAAATAAGTCAGGCACAGAAAAATAAATACCGTATGTTCCCACTCATATATAGAAGCTAAAATGTCGATCTCATCAAAATAGAGAGTAGAATAGTAGTAACTAAAGGCTGGGAGGGATAGAGGAAGGAAGGGATGGGGAGAGGTGGGTTAACAGATACAAAATCACAGCTAGATGGGAGAATTAAGTCCTAGTGTTCTGTAGAACTGTAGGATGACTATGATTAGCAATAATTTACTGTATTTTTTCAAATAGCTAGAAGAGAGGATTTTGAATGTTACCAACACAAAGAAATGATAAAGGATTGAGGTGATGGATGTGCTAATTATGCCGATTTCATCATTACACATTGTATACGTATATTGAAATATCACACTGTATCCTATAAATATGTATGAATATTATGTGTCTATTAAAAAATATATTTTTTTAGAAGAAGAGTTATCTTGTTCCACCTTCTAGGTGAAAAGCAGGAGAAATTTTGCTTTTCCTTGCAATAGGCATGTTTTTATTCTTATTCATCTTTAGTTTCTTTTTGTTCATTTGTTTTGTTTTGTTTTTAAGGATAGGGTCTCACTCTGTCACCTAGGCTAGAATGCAGTGGTGCAATCATAGCTCACTGCAGCCTTGAACTCCTGAGCTCAAGGGATGCTCCTGCCTCAGCCTCCCAAGTGGCTGGGACTACAGGTACATGCCACTATGCCCAGCTAATTTTCAAATTTTTTGTAGAGACAGGGTCTCACTATATTGCCCAGGCTTATATCAAACTCTTGGCTCAACTGACCCTCCTGCTTTGGCCTCCCAAAGTGCTGGGATTACAGGTGTGAGCCACTGTGCCCAGCCCATCTTTAGTTTTACTTGGCATTCCTAAGAGACCCTTGAATGAGTGATTATCAAAACCTCTAGATTAAGAATGATTTTTACTAGATTTTTCTATGATAGGAATATGCTCCTTATTTCTCGGTCAAGAAATGTAAACGACACCAAACAATAAGGAGTCCTAGACTTTATGGCCTTCTTCCAGGAAGCATGAGGCCTACTAAGACACATTCCAATATTAGCTAACTCTCATACTGGTGTGGGTAGCTGGTCAATGACATTAATAAACTAGCCAGATCAGACCCTTGCTACTTAAGGTGTGGTCTACGGACCAGCTATGACAGCATCACCTGGGAGCTTGTTAGAAATACTTCATCTTGGGCACAATCCCAGACTTACTGAATCAGAATCTGCATTTCATCAAATCCCCAGGCATTTCCCATGCACATCGAAGTCTGTGCAGCACTGGTCCACACTACTTTATTAAATGCAACTCAGAAATTTTTTTCTCTCTGAAGAAAGAAAGGTAAAAGTAGGGAACAAACCAACATTTGCTGCAGGTCTGCTATGGAATAGACAGTAAAGCATGAGTCTCACCATTTAATCCTTAAATAACAATAGTGGCATAAATTGTTGCTCCCATTTAACAGATGAAGAAACTCAGGGTCAGTCATCCCATTGTCACCCAGCTAGGAAGTGCCAGGACTGGAATTTTACTTTGGATGTTTCCAAAAACAAAGTTTTTTCTATTACACCAAGCCACCTTTAAAGCATCTGAAAGAAGGCATTCTAAAACCTTTTGGAATGAACAGTTACTTAAGAATTTCACTAAGGAAAACATGGCATGACTCAGAACCATAAAACTATCAACATTAAGCCTTTTATTTTATTGTTGCAAAGTGCTTTCCTTTTTTAATCTTCACAATAACCAGGTGAGGCAAAAATTATCTCCATTCTGTAAATAAAAAAAAAACTGAAGCTCAAAGTAGCTAAAGGTTTGCCCACAGTCATAAAGTGGTGAGTCAGAATTGGAATTAAGGTGAGAAAGCTTAACTGTTAACTGCCAATATTCTGACAGTTTACTCTCCAAAGTCATTTAGATATGAACGAGCCAAGGTAACTCTTCTACGGACATTGGCTGTTGTAGTTTGGAGCCAGCTGGGCTGATATTTGGGGCATTCGACTTTCCTCAATGTGACAATGAAGCCGTGTGGACTCCAACCATCGTATTATGGCTGGCTTTGCCTGACACTCTCGATTAGCACTTATTAACATATGAGATCTTATGAGATCTTCTAAGTCCTTAGAAGAGTGTGGTCTAGGAGCCTCAACATAATGGGGCTCTGAGTCTCTCTGCTTATTTTGTCATCTCATGAGACTTGTCTCTTGGCTCTGGATGCAGCCACCGATGTGCTCTCCCCACTCCCTAAAGTAGGCTGTGCCCCTTCCCGGCTCAGGTCCTTTGCGCGGGCTCTTTCCTTGGCCTCTAATGCTCACTGTCCTCTTTGCTTGTCTGAAGTTTATTCATTCATTCTTCAGGTCTCTACCTTCATCTCACTTCCTCAGGGAAGATTTCCCTAACCCTCTTGTTTAGGTCAGGCTCCCCTGGTGGACATTTCATAATCTCCTGTATTTCTCCAAGATGGCACTTATCACAGGTGTAATTTATTAATTATTTGGGCAATAGTTTCTTTAAGGTATAACTTCCCTCACTAAACTGTAAGTTCTGAGACGGCAAGAACCATATGATATTTTATATTCCTGTCTCCTAGCACACATATCTGGCACATAATTGATGTGTAATAAATATTTGTCAAATAAACCAATGGATTTCAGTAATGTCCATGAAAATGTTTTTGTGAACTATAAAGTTTTATGCAATTGATATTGCCATTATCGTTATTTGTACTCTGACTACTTGAAATTTATTTCATATTCTAATGATGCCGATGATGCATAATAAATTTGTATGTATTGAACTAATTGTAATACATTTTTTTTTCATTTTAATAGCTAAGCCTAACTTCAGCCCACCTTATAGTTTCATATGACATGCATAGGAAGGGCCCAAGTTAACCAGGCACAGGAAGGATGATTTTCATCCGACTAAGATAGGAACCCTAACTAGGTGGGAAGTCTCTGAATTCCTCACCTGACCTCTTGCCCGTAAGATGCATGGGTCAATCTTCAGAGATTCATACTCAAACCAAAAGGGTTTTGGCAATCTTTCTGGTACCACTTGTTCCCAGGAGAAAGTATGTGTTTGCAGACAAATGTGTTTGCTTTATTTTTGGTCAGAAAACATAGATCACATTATGCAAGATGCTTTCAATTTCTGCCATAGTTGCCAAGACATTCAAATAAATTCAGCGCCCAACCTTAACTCCTTGAAACCTGGTATTGTCTACTCTTCTGCTCTTTTTAAGTGATTTCTGTTCTGTGTTTATTTCTAATCTCCTGTTCTACATTACAGGAAGCAAACTCGAATCTTTTTGGGCAGTAAGCACGATATACATCTTTTAAAAACATGTTGCATGCCTTTTGCCTGAGCTATCAGCAGTTCAAGTAGTCACATTTGAAAGGAGGAGCTGGCAGAAACAAAGCTATTATCTTTACTACAGCAACGGAATTCAGACACTATGGGATTTGGGTTGGAGAAATATATTGTGCATTAAGCTTTCTTTAGTGTTCCTCAATTAAAATCACATATGACTGCTTTTTTGACTAGAAGACTATCTTACCCACAGAATCTCTAAGACTAGCCACTGTTTTTTCAGTTCATGGTATACATTCAATGATGTGTGGAGAAGCACTTGGTAAACATGTTAAAGTACTTAGTAAAGATTCTATCCAAGTATAATCGTTATGGTTTTAAGTATTCTTACTCTAATTACATAAAAATCATTTTAGCTTATGAGTGTACCGAATCTTGAATCTGGGCATTTCGAGTGTCTTAAATAGGTGTGTACACCTTAAATCCATATTATGAGTTTAAGGAAGTAATATGCCTAAGGCCTGAGTTAACTGGACAAAGCCAGAGACTGTCACTGGCCTAAATGGAGACTGTGCTGGTTTGTTGTTCACTTATCCAGTAAGGATTCATTGAGCATATTCTCTGTCCAAGCCACCAACTAGGCCTTTGGGATGTTTGGTATAGTGATGTACCACACAGACTTAGTCCCTGCCCTCAGGAACTTATATTCTAGCAAAATAATAATGATATTAACATTTAATAATAATAGTAATAGATAAACATTCATGGAGAACTTATTATATGTGCTAGGTACTATATTAAGAACCTTATGCAAATTATCTCATATTCTTACAATCCTATGAATAGGAATCATTATTATTTTCACTCTCATTTTAAGATGAGAAGACAGGTTAAGAGAATTTACTCAAAAGTCAAGTCTGAAGTTTATTAGGCTGAATTTCAGCTCTGAACATAAAACAAGATGTTTGCAAGAGCTTGGTAAAGAGAGCATCAGGCTGAGTATTCAATCCTTTCTCTGTGCCAGACACCATGTGAGCCCCTCATGGTAGAATAGGAATGGGGAAGATGTGATCTCTCATCTCAAGGAGCCTGGACTTGGGAGAGATCCGAAGTTTGTTCTTGGTTCTGATTTTAGGAGCTGGACTGAGAGAGTCCCTAGCTTCTTGGAGCTTCTTGGAAAACTGATTAATTTTCTAATCTGTAGAACTCAGGGAGGCAGCAGAGCAATGAATTTTAAAGAAGCCTTAACTCATTAGTGACCACTTCTAAAAGATGTGCAACTTCCTTCATGTATGTGTTATGTTTCGTTTAGCTGACATTGTTTTCTTTTTGGTGGCACTGTTATTACAAACTATCGTTACAAGCCATTGTTTGGAGTTTGAAACCCTATAAGGCAGTAACATTGATTTGAACTGTTAAATAATTTAGACTAAGTAAGCCCTGTAGATAAACATGTAATTATGTGAATTGCTGTTACTGATGTTGAAATGCAACTATTTACCCAATGAAAGTTAAAGGTGTTCCCTAATTAAAGTCTTTTAAATTCATGCTGATATTTGTACAGTTTGAGATGCCCTAATTATGTTCAAATGAATTCTTGGTGCTTCAGGGAACATATGGCTATAGAAAATAATAATGTTGTTATAATTATTTTTGGTGCTTAATGATACAATGGTTTATGCAATGTTAATGTTCAGATGCAACGGTTTGTTAATGATGTGATTGTTGAAAATAGTAAGCTGTGTTATAAAAACAATCATCTGTGACTAGGCAATCTACTTTTTGTTGCATTATGCTAAAGCAATATTTTTTTCACATGTTGTATGATAAATATCATGTGTTGCTTTGAAACATGGTTCATATAAGTATGCTGGGATATAACTTTCAAAGGTTTATGCTTAGTGGGCGCTTGGAATGTACACACTCTGGTCTTTATCCATCCTCATAGACAACACATATTTCTGAATATTCTTAGCAACTGACATTCTGGTAAGTGGAACAACAGGAATTAGGGAGATGAGTAAATAGACATGACATCTCATCTCCCTCCCAATTCATTTACTACCTGTGCACTGAGAAAGCATCCTACTCCACACAATTTTTTTTTTAATGCTCTAAGACCCGAGTGAACTCTATTCAAGGAAAGTGTCCCTGAAACAACTACAGCTGCTAAAACTACTGAACAAGACTGCTTTGTCCAAATCACCAAGGCACAGTTCTGTGGGAGCTGGGCATTTGCATCTTCAGAATAAAGAGGCTAAAGAAATCCTCATTTAGTTGGGCATGAATATACCCATGGAGGAGGACATTAGGTTTTGCTTCTAAGGGGACAATTCACAGTATAGTGTTGCAGTGTGGCAAAGTTGGAAAGTGTCCAGAATCCAAAGGCAGGTGGACCTGGGTTTAGATCATGGCTCTGAAACTTACAGGCTGTGACTGTGGTCAAGATACTTATCTTTTCCAAGTCTCAGTTTTTTGGTTTATTTTTATTTATTTATTTATTTTTGAGACAAAGTATCACTTTGTCGCCCGGGGCTAGAGTGCAGTGGCGTGATCATAGCTCACTGCAACCTCAAACACCTGGGCTGAGTAGCTGGGACTACAGGTGCATGCCACCACGCCTGGCTACTTTTTCTACTTTTTGTAGAGACAGGGTCTCGCTTTTGCTCAAGCTGAAGAGTCTCAGTTTTTTTATGCAGGGTTTCTCAATGGTAGCACAATTGACACTGTGGACCACATAATTTTTGTTAGGGGGATCTGTCCTGTGCATTGTAGGATGTTTAGCATCTCTACCCACTGGATACCAATTGCACTTTCTCCCAGTGGTAAAAACCAAAAATGTTTCTGCTCCTTGCACATTTTATTAGGGTAAATTGCCTCTAGTTGAGAACCACTCCTTTAGGAGTTAAATTATGGATAATAGAACCCACTTCACAGGTGTGGTAGGCAGAATAATAGCCCCTGAAGATGTCCACATTCTAATCCCTGAAACCCATGAATATGTTACCTTACATGGTAAAGGAGAATTAAGGTTGCACAGCTGACCTTAAATTTGGAGTTTACTCTAGATTATCTGAGTGGACCCAATGTAATCACAAGTGTCCTTAAAAGTGAAGAGTGAGGCAGAAGAGGTCAGAGTGACACATGTGAAATGGCCTTGAATTGTTTTTTCTAGCTTTCAAGATGGATGAATGAGGAACCCAGGAATGTGGGCAGCCTCTGGAAGCTAGAGAAGGCCGGGAAACAGATCCTACCAAGAGTGTACAGAAAGAACATAGCCTTGTTGACCCCTTGATTGTAGCTCCGTGAGATGCATGTCAGACTTCTGACCTATGCAACCGTAAGATAATAAATGTGTTTTAAGCCATCAAGATTGTGGTAACTTATGATAGCAACAATAAAAAACTAATATAATAGGGCTACTGTGAAAATTAAGAGACAATGCATATAAGTTACTATTGCCTTGAAATAGTAAGTACTTAATAAATGTTAGTGATTTTTTTATTATTTTAGAAAAAAGATTGGGTCATAAGACATTCATCTGCAAGTATGAATGGTGTTCTAGATCTTTTAAATGGATTCATGGATTTTATGCAACGTGCTATCTGGACATGTCACTTGTTCAACTATAACAAGAAATCCCTTGCTCTACCTTGGTATTCATGCTCCTGCCAACCCACAAGTCTGGGCTCTGTCTTCCCAGCTCTCTGAGCCGTTGACTCCATCATAGCTCACTGCATCCTCCAGCCTCAGCCTCCCCAGTAGCTGGGACTACAGGTGCACTCCACGATTCCAGGCTAATTTTTCTATTTTTAGTAGAGACAGGGTCTTGATCTTGCTCAGGCTGATCTCAAACTCCTGAGCTCAAGCAATCCTCCTACCTTGGCCTCCCAGAGTACCAGGATTACAGGCATGAGCCAGCACACCCAGCCATCCATTCTCCTCTTGGACCTGCTTTCCCTTGGCCACTGCTCTAGGCATGCACACTTGGCTCTGGTCCTTGGAGCTCTCTCTTGTTACATTTTTTTTTTTTTTTTTTTGGTCGTCTGGCTCCTTGCAAAACAGTTCTAATAAGGCATAAAAGCCTTTGTCCCAAGCCCATTGTAACACAAGTTGTTCGAGCCCACCAGCCAGGACAACAGCAGTAGCTTTGTCTCATGTATTTTGATGCTCGGTTGTTTGGTGCCATTACATTTAGGATCATTATGTCTACCTGGTAAATCGATGCTTTCATCATTCCAAAATATCCCACTTTGTGTCTAGTAATTTTCTTTTCACTGAAGACAACTTTATCTGATATTAATTTAGTTATTAACTTTAAAATTAATGCTTACATGACATACCTTTTTCCTTCTTTTTTCCTTCAACTTAATTATATCATTGTATTTGAAGTGAGTTTCTTGTAGAAAGCATATTGTTGGATCATTTTTTAATCTGCTTTGCCAATTTCTGTCTTTTAACTGATGTAATTAGACTATTTACATTTAAGATAATTATTGATATGTTCGGGTTTGAACCTACCATTTTATTATTTGGTTTTTGTTTCCTGTTTCTTATTCCTCAGTTTCTCTTTTCTTACCTTCCTGTAGGCTACTGGAATATTTTTAGGCTCCTATCTTGATTTACATATAGTCGTTTTAGTATGTTACTTGGTACAGTTTTCTTAGCTGTTGCTCTAGATATTACAATATACATATGTAATTTATCACAATCTATTGGTATCAGTGTTTTACCATTTTGAATGAAGTGTAGAAAACTTACTTCCATTTAGGCACATTTACTTTCCCCTTAAATATGGTTACCTTTAAATATAGTTGTCCTAAATGTTACAATACATTTCACAGCACATGAGATGATGTTATAATTTTTGAGTAAACCATCAAATATGATTTAAGAAATGCATGAAGCATAAGGATAACATATATATCACAAAATAGAAATGAGAGTCCAGAAATAAATCTTGACAATTATGGTCAGTTGATCTTCAACAAAGATGCCAAGACAATTCTATGGGGAAAAAAACAGTCTTATAAACAAATGGTGTTGGGACAATTGGATATTTGTACACAAAAGAATGAAGCTGGACCCTTATCTGACACCGTACACAAAAATGAACATTTCCCCCAAAAAGATATACAAATGGCCAACAAACACAGGAAAAGATGCTCAACACTATTAGTCATTAGGTAAGTGCAAATCAAAACCACACGAGGTACCACTTCATACCCAGTAGGATGGCCATAATAAAAAAAATAATAATCAGTTTGGGCAAGGATATTAAAAAAATTGGAACCCTTGTACACTGATAGTGGAAATGTAAAATAGTTTAGCCCCTTTGGAAAATAGTTTAGCAACTGCTCACATTATTAAGCACAGAGTTACCAAATAAACCAGCAATTCCATTTCTAGGTATCTACCCAAGAGAATTGAAAACATATTTTCATACAAAAACTTGTACATGAATGTTCATAGCAGCATTATTCATAAAAGTCAAAAAGTGGAAATATACAAATATATTAACTGACGAATAGATAAAGGTGGGGTCTCAACATAATCTGTAGAAATAAAAAAGTCTTTCAGTGGGAGGGTCAGTAGAACAAACCATAGACCCTGTTCCTGCAGCTGTTCCTGAGGTCATAACTGACATACTTCATCCCCCTCCTCTGTAACCCATTTTCTGTTTTCTTCACTCTTAGCCAGTACTTGCTTCCGCTTCTCTGGATTCCTTGTTTGGTGGAATGACCTAGACTTTTACCCCCAAGAGGACTGAGGCTTTGGTTGCCTTGACCTTGTCAGGACATAGCTATTAATACTTTCCTCTGTTTGCTGTTCCTTACTGGGAATGGAAGCACCAGGGGGTGCTCCAATGAGGACTTCAAGTTGCAGGCTCATCCCTGACCCATAAAGTAGCAGCAACCTTATCTCTTCCCTGTAATCAAAGTCTTTACTCCTGCCAGTAGAGAAACTCTTTTCTTTGTTGCTTCATGCACATGAGGAATCCAAAGTGACGAGGAATTAATTGTATTAATAGTTTTGGGTTCAGCGAAACCTTATGTCCTGATGAAAGTATTTCCTCTTCCCTGAGAACCAGGATCTCCAATCCGGCAGAGTCCAGAGTCTCAGGGATGGGAAACATAAATCCTGCAAGTGGGATCATGGGGGCCAAGCTGAGTGGAGCCAATCTTATTTCTATCCCTCGGTTCCTGAACCTGTGCTGTGCCCTCATCAAGAATGGGCACCACGTATCATGCACTTGTTGTATACGTGTATAACATCCCGAAGAACTACGCAGGGCCCCTGTCCAATGCTGTCTGCAAGTGGGCACCTCTACAGAAGCTTTCCGAAGTTCTCTCGGGCTGGCGCTCTGGGGAACATGGTATGTGGTAGGATCTGTGTATCCCATGGGCACGTGCCCATTGCCACGCACTGTTTTGCTGTAAAATGGCTCGTTTGGTCTGTGGCAAATCCTACACAGGATCCCATGTTGGTGAAGTACGTTCTGTAAGCCCTTGGAGACTGGTCCTGTCAAAGGTACTGTAGGCAGAAAAGTCACACCTGTCCAAAGTAAGTGTCAAAGACTAATTACGTTCCTTAAGGATTGAAAGGATCCAAAATAACCAATTTATCCAAGATGCTAGCTGGTCACCTGCAGGGGCGCTACACTGAGAGCACAGATTTGATCCCTGAGCTCTCCAGTTTGGTACATTCAGCAGGAGCAGCGGGGTCAGCCGAGATGAACCAGAACCTGTGATGTTCACAGAGCCTGCGTGCAGCCTCCAACCCTGCCGCCATGTCTCCTGTGTGTGTAGCACATCGTGCAAGAGCTACTCAGTCTACCTAGTTGTTGAGTATCTCCTCTGCAGTGAGTATTTTATGGCTGGTATTAAAGTGAAACACAAAGATCCATATTTCTCATGCCATTCCCGGAATTCCATCCCTATGCATCTTCCCCAGACCTTGTCTCTGGTTTTCTATTTCTGCTGCTTCTAGGTTCTGACTAACCAACCAAGCCATTCACCACTGCCCACACCCCTACTGGGGCTGGAGACAACATAGAAAACATTTAGAGGGGTTTACTGTGAAGAGCAGCAGGGACTTGGGGAAATGGTTGGAGGAGAAAAGGGGTCAAGATAATTTTTTTAAGATAAGAAGAAATCAGAGTGTGTCAGTATGCTGAGGGAAATAATCCAAGGGAAATAGAAAAGTATGATGTAGTACACAGAGAAGAGAATTACTGGAGTTGGATTTCAGTAGCCTCAAAATACATTATAAATAGCAATATATTATTTGAAGCAAAATTATGACATATTTTAATCATTTATATATAAATTTAATGGGATTATATAAATTAATTATTCAAGAAACATATATTAAGCATCTACTGGGAGCTAAGGACATGCTATTTCTAGGGATATAGAGATAAACAAGAATATCTTAACGAATTCACAATGAGAGAGATGATTGTGGAAAAAGTTAATTGCAACTTAGTGTGAGAAATGCTATAATAGAAGCCTGGGTAGAAAGATCTTTATTTTGATATCATATACACCCAATACTCAAATAATTGCTTACAGATACAGGATCTAACTAAGTGCAAAAGATATACAACTTGCTCTGTCAGGATTTTAAAATATCTTTTATCTGTTGTTCTTGTACTTACAGGGGAGAATCAAAAGAGCAACTAGTTCCTTTTAATCTGCCCTCTTTTTTTGTCTTACTGCAAAATAGAGAGATGACGTAAATGTAAATGTGGTTATAAAAAGTTACAATTATGAATAATTGGTACTGTCAGTTACAGACCCTGATGAATTGCTGATATGTAGAATCATTAAGATAATTGGCAGAGGAATGTTATAAAATCAGATACTGCTTCCCTAGGAAATTATTAGGGGGAAATAGCATTAGAATAGAGAAAATGAAGCTGATTTTGTTTGGGCCTTACTGTCTTTCACTGGGCATGCATTATACATAAAACTGCACGGAATGAGTCAACCTCTAGAAGGTTTACCTTGAGGGGGAAAGGAGAGTCAACTCTAGGAAGAAGAACGTAAGTCCTAAGCTAGAAAACATCTTTCCATTTCAGAGAGTTGCCTTGTGTTTCTCATGTCTATGTCACTGAGATGGAACGTCTTCACAGGAGAATACAGATGAGGGCCAAATGGAGCTGGCTCTTGGCAGTAGATGACAGTGGCATTTGGCAGTAAGCGACCAAAGCTTCTCAGAGCCAAACCAAGACCTCTCTCCTCCCCACATCCAATCGATCTCGTTATACTGGTCCCGTATCCCATGCAAAATATACTTTTTGTCTTAAAAAATTGAAATAATGTTTATAATTCTCCAATTTTGTTAGGTTTAAATTATTGCTTTTATTCTCATGATATAAATTATATAATATTTATATACAATTATATATACATTGAGCCAAGTTAGAGCTCACCAGCTGACATGCTGTATTTTGTAAACATTTTATTAGATGTTTTAAAAATTTAGAGGCAGTATTATTTTTCTTTTCGTGTCTAAATCATATTATAGGTCTTTAAAAATGTTACAGCCACAGGTACTTTGCCAATAATGCCCAGTGGATAAAATTTAGATGGTACATGACCAAAAAAACATGGATTCTAGTTTCCCCCCACTCAGGTATGCCTCTTGCATTTCAAGGATTATGAGATTATTCTCTATGTTCATTTAATTGTTCTGAAATTCATTTGTGTATGGCATAGAGATCTAACTTCATTTTTAGATGTGTGAATATCAAATTGTTTCCTGTATTTGATTGTGAAGTACTCATCACGGGGACTTGCTCATGTTAGGAAGCCAGTCAGCTGTCAGGGCCACAGAGAGGGGTGGGCTTAGGCAAAGGAGGTGGGGCAGGCAAAGTACAGCTGAAGCTTGGAAGAAATGATCCTCCTTTTCCCCTGCGGAAAAAATATCAATTGTCCAAAATACCTTCATAGGACTTTATATATTGTATATCATAAAGGTCTGATGATTGTAACTAATGACAGTTCTTAAAGCGATAGCTGTCTGGTGGCACGTAATCAAAGACATTCTAGGTAAGAGGACAAATCTGAAAACCAGAGCTGATCAATTTTCAGTTTCAAGATGTCAATAATCTCTTGTCTATAAAGGAGCTGCATGTTAGAAGCATGTCTCAGATGGGAACTTCCCAAAGGGAATCATAAGATTTGAAGTCAAAGTGTGTGCGCAATCCAGTTCCAGACACGGGAGGCAGCAGCATCAGTGGAGGCATCTTGGCTGCCCATGAGAACAGGCTCCTGTGCGGGGTAAGGGACCGTAGCTTCACTCAAGGTCAGATCCTTCTCTCAAAAGTGCTCAGTGTGGAAGTCTTGGGACTGGACAGAGAGATGCCTCTGGGCCAAGAGAGGACAGAAGGAGAGGGGAGCCCCAGGCTTTCTCCTTGGTGGGTGGCTATGGATTGGCTGTGCTCTTGGGCAGCCCTCTTCAGATAGCTGCATTCTCTGAATTCTGGCAACCGTGTGCTTCAGACCTAGAGGTGCTAATGGCTCCCTGACTCATACCTTTGTAAACTGACAGCGAATTCAACTAAAGACTTGGCCTGAGAACTCTTTTCTTCCTTATCAGTTCATTAATGCTTTTAAGAAGATGATGTTTTACCTTTTATGGAGGACTTTCCATTGTTTTCAGCATGCAACCACCATGTTATCGGAAATGGAAGTTCTTTGTTGTTTTCTTTTATGACAGGTGAGGATTTTTATCTCTCTTACACCCATTTCCTCTCCTCCCTCCATCCTCTTAATGTTGTATGACATTCCTTTTGTCTATTCTATCTTCAGTGTTTCTTATTTTGACTGTAAAAATATTATTCAATGTTGAACCAAAAAATGTACTGTGATTACCTTTCCTTTCCTATTTTTCCTGTAGTCGATAGAACTTTTCTTAATTTTCTTAGTATCTACGGTGTTAAACCAAGCTAATTTGGCCTAAGCTAATTTGGCCATATTTGAGTCCTTACATAAGGAACTGCAACTTAACTTAGGACATAAAATAACTGAAAGCTTAATTTAGGAGTATATTCTTATTTATTTATTTATTTATTTTAGAAACAGAGTCTTGCTGTGTTGCCTAGACTGTAGTGCAGTGGCGTGTTCGTAGCTCCCTGCAACTTTGAACTTCCGGGGTCAAGTGATCCTCCTGCCTCAGCCTATTGAGTAGCTAGGACTACCTGGCTAATTTTTTAGTAGAGACAGTGGGTGGGAGGGGAGGTAGGGGGGGAGTGTCTCACTGTGTTGCCCAGGCTGGTCTCGAACTCCTGGGCTCAAGCGATCCTCCCATCTTGGCCTTCCGAAGCACTAGGGTTACAGGTGTGAGCCACCACATGGGGTCCAGAGTACACTCTTGTACAAATAGGTGAGTCTTAGCCAATTGCAACAGCTGAGCTTCAGTCAATCACAGAAAACTGATTCAAATGAGGCAAAACACCAAGCTGTAACCAATTAAGCTGTCTCTACACCTCACTTCCGTTTTCTGTCCATAGATGCTGCAAAACCATTTTGCAGGCCAGAATTCTTAGAACCTCTTCTGGTTTTGAGGGTTGCTCGATTCATGAATCATTCTTTGCTCAATTAAATTCTGTTAAATTTAACTTGTCTAAGGCTTTTCCTTTTAACAATGACTAAATTTTACCAATCCATACCTACCCTAAACATCTTGATTGATAACTTGGATATAAAATTTGTGGATACAAATTATTTACCTGAAAACTTGTGAATGCATTGATCCTTTATCTCCTTGTTTCTAATGTTGCCATGGAAAGGCTTGATGCTATTCTGATTCCAAATGTTTTGTATACATCTGTTTTTTTCCTCTCTTTGGAGGGTTTTAGGATCTTTTTTTCTTCCTACAGTTTAATAAAATGAACTTGATATATGAATTTTTTGAAAATCTATTTTACTAGACACTCAGTCACTAATATCTGGACTGTTTTGGACAATTTTTTAAAATTACTTGATAACTTTTCCCCTTTAGTTTTTCTCTTTTCCTCCTGGAACACTTATTAGTATGATAGTTGTCTAGGATTGGTACTCTAATATTCTTAAGTTTTATGTTCAATCTTCGTCGTGTTTTACTTTTGGTGAGATTTGTTTCACTTTTTCTCCTAACCCTTCTACTGAATTTAAAAAATTTTTGATATTTTTATATCCAAGAGTTTTTTCTTGTTCTCTGTTTCTATTATATAACATACCGTTGTTTCAATATGCAACATCTTCTCTTATCTCCCTGGGAATATTAATTACAGTTTATTTTTTTTTGGTCTCTGTCTTTTGTGTAAGAGACTACGCTCAAAGAGCTGATGAAACGCTAGAAAGCTCATTAGAAACTCCCTTTGTAGGGAGCGGCGTGCCCACAGATGAGCTTCCCCGTACGACAGTGGTTCTCGGCTGCAGTTGATTTTTTTGCCCTCGTCCCATTGGAGACATTTTTGATGTTCACACCTGGGCAAAGAATACTACTGGTATCTAATGGGCAGAGTCCTATGATGCTGTTAAACATCCTGCAACACACAGAACAGCCTCCCACAATGAGGAAGCCTGAATTATCTGAATTAACTGGTTTGAAATGTCAACAGTGCTTAGAATGAGAAACCCTGCTGCGGGGTTGTTGGGGGCGGTGGCCAACCTGCTTTCTCACTGTGGACCTCATATGTCAGTAGGTAAAGGACTTTTCTCCAGTGTGTGTGGTCAGTTTCTCCAGGGAAGCATCTTTCAATCCCCTGCTGAAGAGTGTAAACCTGGCCACTCATTTTAAGCTGGGCAAAGGAAGGCGGCTGACAGGGCTCTTGAGTTTTAGTACACGGACTTTTGCCTAAAATTCTATTTTCATTCTAGCACTTCACGCCACCATTCTCTTTGTTAATATCCTCTTCGGTTCAAATTTTTTCCAGAGGGGTGGTGGCCAGGCCAAGAGAGGCAGGAATGAGGACATGAGGACTCGATTTTTTCTTTTACAGATTTTCAAACAATCTCCTGGTTAAAACATCTACTCATCCTTAATCTTTTAGGGTGCCAGTGTCTCCACTTTTTGAGCCATTCTGGGGTCCTGTGGGTCAAATCAGCTTGCTCTGGCCAATATCACCTCTGCAGGCACTTAGATTTGACTTTCCTGTTTTGCTAAGTCATTTACCATTCCTCCATCTGATTTCCCCCCTAAATACAGTGTGGTTTGGGGTTACGGATGTTTCCTAGATTCAACGAAGATGGAATTTAGGTTTCTGTTTCTTGTTCTTCTTGTGAGAAGATGGCATTGGGAATGTCTTTAAAAAGGAAGTGACCATGACTTTTATGCCAAATTGCCGAAAACTCTTATTCTGTCCGTCTTTAGTTGCTAGTCAGCGCTCCTGTGCAGTGTGCTGAGAGCAGCTTCGACCCCCTCTGTGCTAGCCCTGGGCCTCCATCACAGCTGCGTCATAGCGACTCTTTTTTACACAATAAGGACAAAAGGAATAAATAAATGCTTTGGAGATCCCGAGGAGAAATGAACAATTTTGGGACACTTGAGGAGGGTTTGAGAGAAGTGAGTCTTCAGTGGAAACGTACAGGTTAAGTAGGCATTTGGCTGTTAAAGTACAAGAGAGGGACAAGAGCCAGGAGGAGAGAGAATTCGAGACAGAGAATACTACCGGTCAAGCAGCTGTGGAGACGTGAAAGGACTGTTAGGGAGAATAAGATTGGCCGACTGTTGTTGTTTCATGAATAAACGCATATAATCCTCATATTAATCCCGTGAGGAAGATAATTATCATATTCCTCATGATGTATATGAGAAAACCAAAGCATAGAAGGATGGACATGCCAGAAATGTGGCCCCGCGCCAGCCCGCACCACTGGGAGAAATGTCACTACCACGGCTTACCAGTGAGGAAGTTTGGAGCCAGTGTGTTAAGGGGTCTTGGATGACAGACCTAGGGGGTTGGATTTTATCAAATTTATCATGTTTGTAGAACTCACCAGCCAATGGATTCTAAGCATGGTCAAATAATAGTTCATCTTGATTAATAATTCTTCTTGATCAATAGCTCCCATCCACCAAATGAAAAGGCCTCCACACGTCTCTTTTCTGGGATGTCTCTTAAATCCTAGGGCTGAGAGCTGCCTCCAGAGAAGCTCGGTTGTCCTACATCATTCCTCTGATCTTCCCGCTGCTCCAGAAATCTTCGCACCCTGAGTAGTGCGGCCTTTACCTTTTTCCCCTGCGTGACTGATACTCTCTGGGTGATTGGTCTTTCTGCAAACTGACCATTCCTCTGCTGATTGCCTCTGGAAGGATTAGAAGCCCAAGCAAAAATCTAGAGGAACATTTTACAGAAGGAGTGTTTATCTGCTGATGAAAGTATTCCTCAATTTCTCTTTTTGTTACCAGAGAATAACATGTAATGAGACTATTAAATAATGGATATGGATATCTTTATATAAGTATGTTATAGCTATAATAAATCTGCATATTAAAGTCTCTTTTCACAAAAGTGAAAATAGTCTTACACTGTTAGAAGACTTTGAGTCTGCATGGTATTAAGCACTTGAAAAAAATTAACAAATATTACTGAGCACCTCCTAAGTGCTAGGGGAGATACAAAAAATATCACATACAGTCCAAGACTCCAGGCAATATACAATGTAATTGTGTGTCATTTGATACAGTTTTACATACATCTTTGTTTCTTATTCTTCTTTCCACATCTCAATTATAAATTACTGAAGTAAAAAGGAGTGCTGCTGTATCTGGGCCCTTTCATCAGGCATTCACAGGCCTTACAAACCCTAGCACAGTGCTAAAAACTCATTTGTCATTGATTCCTTTTTTATTTGTGGTTTATATGATAGCTTTCCCTTAATGATCTCTTGAGTAAGGTAGATTATCTTTCTGTAGATTCCGTTTTTAATTGATAAATAATTGTACATATTCATGGGGTACATAGTGATATCTTAATACATATAAAAGAGTATTCGTAACATTAATGGAAAACAGTAGAATAACTTATTTCATTATTTCTGGACATATCTTATTTTCAACTAGTTAATTCTTTCCCTGTTTGTGTAAATGTAAATAATATAAAGGCTATAATTTTTAATTTTGTCCTGATTATAAAAATAATACAGTATAGAAAAAGTAGAAAAAAAATCCCCCATAATTCTACCACTCAGAGATAAGAATTGTCAATATTTTGAAATATTTCCTGTTCGGGTTTTTATCTATGGAAATACTTATCCTGAGGAAATCACCAGAGATGATGTGATTTATGTACAAGGATGCTTGTTATAACATTTCTAGTATTTAAAAATTAAACACAACATAATTGTCTAAAAGAGAGTAATGATGAGATTTATTACAGATTTTTATATTTCTATGAGAGATTATTTTGTAGTCATTGTAAGTCATTGCAGTCATTACATTTTTATAACTTTATTGAGATATATTTCATATACCATAAAATTCACCCATTTTAAGTATGCAAATTCAATGGTTTTTAGTATGTTCACAGAATTGTACAACCATTATTACAATCATTTTAGAACATTTTCATCACCGCATAAAGAAACCCTGTACCTGTAGCAGTCACTCCCTGATGGTCCTGTCTCCCCACCCCACCCTAGCCCTAGGCAACAACTAATCTGTCTATGGATTTGTCTCAATTTCTGTCTCTGTGGATGTGCCCATTCTGGACATTCCATATAAATGGAATTATACAATAGGTGGGCTTTTGTGACTGGCTTCTCTCACTGATCTTAATGTTTCCACAGTTCATCTATGTGGTAGCACATATCTGTACTTCATTCTTTTCTGAGTGAATGATATTCCATTGTTTGGATATGCCATTTTTTGTTCATCCATTCATCAGCTGATGGGACATTTGGATTGTTTCCACTTTTTGGCCATAATGAATAATGCTGTTATGAAAATTCATGCCAGAATTTTTTGGTTGACATATGTTTTCAATTCTCTTGGGTGTATACATAGAAGCAGAATAGTTGGGCCATGTGGTAGTTCTATGTTTAAACATTTGAGGACTTGCCAGACTGTTCTTCAAAGTGGTTACACCATCTTACATTCCCACTAGCACTGTGTGGGGGTTTCAGTTTTTCCAGATCTTTGCCAACACTTGTTATCTGTATTTTTTTATTAAAGCCATTCTAGTGAGTATGAAATGGTATGTTAATGTCACTTTGATTTGCATTTCCCTGATGGCTAAGGATATAGAGCATTTTTTTATGTGCTTATTGACTGTTTATCTTCTTTGAAGATATATCTATGCAAATCCTTTGCCCATTTTTAAATTGAGTTGTCTTTTTACTATTGAGTTTGAAATGTTGTTTATAGATTCTAGATTCATACACATTATCAAATATATGACTTATGAATGTTTTCTTACATGCTGTGGGTTGTCTTTTCATTTTCTTGGCAGTTTTTTGAAGCACAAAAGGTTTTAATTTTAATGAAGTTCAGCTTATCTATTTTTTCTTTTGTCGCTCATGCATTTGGTGTCATATCTAAGAATGCTTTGCCAAATCCTAGATCATAAAAATCGTTTTCTTCTAAGAGTTTTACACTTTTAGCTCTTACATTTAAGTCTTTCATACATTTCGAGTTAATTTTTATGTGTGTTGTGATGTAAGGGTCCAAATTCATTCTTTTGCGTGTAGCTATCCAGTTGTCCTAGCACCATTTGTTGAAAAGATGATTCTTTCTCATTTGATAGTCTTGGCACCCTTGCTGAAAATCAGTTGATCATAGATGTATGGATTTATTCCTGGAGTCAGTTCTGTTCCATTGATTTATATATCAATCCTTGTGTCAGTACCACACTGTTTTAATTATTGTTGCTTTGTCGTGAGTTTTGGAGTTAGGAAGCATGAATCCTCCTGCTTTGTGCATCTTTCAATATAAGTTTCAAGAGTATAAGTTTCACACTTCTTTTGTTAAATTTATTCCTAAGTATGTTATTCTTTTTAATACTATTATAAATGAAACTGTTTTCTTAATTCCATTTTTGAATTGTTCATTGCAAGTGTATAGGGACACAATTCATTTTTGTATATTGATCTTGTATCCTGCAACTTTGCTGAATTCATTTATTAGTTCTAACAGGTTTTTTTGTGGATTCCTTAGAATTTTCTGTATACAATACCTTGTCATCTGTGAATATACATTTACTTCCTCCTTTTCCATCTGGATGCCTTGTATTTCTTTTTCTTGCTTAATTGTTCTGGCTAGAACCTCCAGTATAATGTTGAATAGAAGTGGCAAGAGCTGCCATCCTTGTCTTATTCCTGATCTTGGGAGGAAAGAATTCAGTCTTTCACCATGAAGTGTGATGTTAGCTGTGGGTTTTTCATAGCCACCCTTTTATCAGGTTTAGAAAGTTCCCTTTTATCTGTAATTTACTAAGTGTATTTCTTTTATCATGAAGGGTGTTGTATTCTGCCAAATGTTTTTTCTGCACATATTGATATGATCATGTGATTTGTGTTTTTTATTCTACTGATATAATGTATTACATTATTTTTTAGATGTTGAACCAATTTTGCATTTCTGGATAAATCCCACTTGGTCATGGTGTATACTTCTTTTTATATATTGCTGGATTCCATTTACTGGTATTTCGTTGAGTATTCTTACATTCATATTCATATGAGATATGTGACTGTAATTTTTTTCTTGTGATGTCCTTGTCTGGTTTTGGTATCATGTTAAGACTGGTCTCATAACCAGGGATGGGAAGAGTTTGTGAAGAATTGGTATTAATTCTTCTTTGAATGTTTGGTAGAATTCAGCAGAGAAGCCAGGGCCAGGGCTCTTCTTTCTGGGTAGTTGCGATCACTAATTTCATCTCTTCATTGGTTATAGGCCTATTAAAATTGTTTATTACTTCTTGAGTCACTTTTGTTAGTTTGTGTTTTTCTAGGAAGTCATCCATTTCATCTAAGTTATCTAAGTTGTCAATGTACAATTATCCATAGTATTTTTATATAATCCATACAGAAATAGTATGGTCAGTAGTAACGTCCTTCTCTCATTTCTGATTCTAGTAATTTGAGTCTTGTCATTTTTTTTGGTCAATCTTGCTAAAGATTTGGCAATTTTCTAGATCTTTTCAAAGAACCAGTTTTCATTTTATTAGTTTTCTCTATCATTTTTCTATTCTCTGTTTTGTTAATTTTTGTTTTATTATTTCATTCCATCTGTTGCTTTGAGTTTAGTTTAATCTCTTGCAGAGAGCAAAAAATCAGATCTTTTTAAAATAAATCCAGTATCACAACATCTGCCTTTGAGTGATGGTTTAATTCAGTCACATTTAATGTTATTCGATACAGTCTTTTGATTTATGTCTGTTTTCTTACTTTTTGTTCTCCGTATGTCTCATGTCTTTTTTGTTCCTCTATTACTCCTTTACTGCTTTTTTTTGTATCAAGTGACTATTTCTTAGTTTAATGTTTGTATTCCTTTAATTTTTTTCACTATTTTTGAGTTATTTTCTTAGTGGTTGCTCTAGGGCTTCTATATGCATCTTATCGGAATTGATTTCAGATTTATACTAACTTAATTTTAGTGAGATATAGAAATATTCCTCCTATTTAACTGTAGTCCCTCTTCCCCCTTTTGTGCTATCATTATTGCACATATCACATCTATATATGTTACAAACTCAACAATATACTGTTATAACTATTATTTTATGTAATCTTATGTATTTTAAAGAAGGTGGAAGGAGAAAGGAGAACAAATATGTATATATAGAGTTTGTTTTGTTACCCTTATTTGTCATTTTTTATTCTCTTCATTTTTCCTGTGGATTCAAATTACAATGTGATGCCATGTCTTTACTTCAATACAGCTTTGCAACTGCCCATTTTTTTGATTCTGTTATTGTCAAATATATTACATTTCTAAAGACATGGGTCCAGCAATATAGTTATATACATACTGTTTATGTAACTACTGTTTTAATCAGTCAAGAGAAACAAGATGAATATGCGTTTATAGTGTAGTTTATAATCACATAATTACCTTTATGGCTACTCTTTGTTTTTTTGTGTGGATTTGAATTACTGTCAGGGGTCACTTGGATTTCATCCTAAAGAACTTCCTTAATATTTCTTGTTAGGTGAGTCTGCTAACAACAAACTCTCTCAGTTTTTGCTTATGTGAGAATATTTTTATTTTGCCTTCCATTTGGAAAAATAGTTTTTGCTTGATATAACATTCTTAGTTAAGTATTTTCTTACAGCACTTTGAATGTGTCATCCCACTGCCACCTGGCGTCTATTGTTTTGGCAGAGAAGTCAGCTGTTAATCTTATTGGGGTTCCCTTTTGCATGGTGTCTTATTTTTTTTCTCTTGTCGCTTTCAAAATTTTCTTTTTCTCTTTGTCTTTTAGCATTTTTTACTATGATATTTCTATACACGGATCTCTTTGCATTTATCATACTTGGAGTTCATTGAGCTTCTTGGATATGTAGGTTAATGTGTTCATCAAATTTGGGAAGTTTTCAGTCATTATTTCTTTGAGTTGTTTGTTTGTTTGTTTGTTTTTTGAGTTTTTTGCTCTCTCTCACTCCTCTCTTTCTGTTATTCCCAATACACATATATTGGTGTGCTTAATTATGTCCCACATTTCTCTGAAACTCTGTTCATTTTGCCTCATTTTCTTTTTTTATTTATTATTTGGACTGCATGATTTCTATTGCTTTATCTTCAAATTTGCTGATTCTGATTCTGTCTTCTGCTAGTTCAAATATACTATTCAACTCCTCTAGTGAATTTTTAATTATTGTTTTTTTCGACTCCAGAATTGGTCCATTTGGTTCTTTTTTTATAATTTCTTTTTTACATTCTTTAGATGAAGAGACATTGTCATTATCATTCTACTTCCCTTTACTGCTACTACTACTTCTTTTTCTTCTTCTCCTCCTCCTCCTCCTGCGTCTTCCTCTAGACAGGGTCTTGCTCTGTTACCCAGTCTGGAGTGCAGTGGTGCAATCATAGCTCATTGCAGCCTTGAACTCCTATATTCAAGCAATCTTCCTTCCTCTGCCTCTCAATTCTCTGAGATTACAGGTGTAAGTAACTTGCTTTCCTTCTTTAAGTAAGTTTTCCTTTAGTTTTTCTTTTAGTTCTTTGAGCATATTTATAATGAATACTTTGAAGTTTTTATCTATTAAATTCAACATCTGGGTATTCTCATAGGCAGTTTCTGTGCCTGTTTTTTCCCCCTCCCCCTGTGTGTGGGTCATACTTTCCTGGGTTTTGGTTTGTTTGTTTTGTTTTTGCATGTCTCATAGTTTTTTGTTGAAAACTGGATACTTTAGGTAATATATTGTAGCAACTGTTGGGTTGTTTTTATTGTTGTTTGCTTATTTGTCAGTGACTTGGCTGGATTGTATTAATCAAGTCTATTTTTCCACAGTGTGAAGTCTGTGATGTTGCTCTTCAGACAGCACATCCTTGGGCATGTGCATACTCACCCTGGAACGAAAGTGTGTTTAACAGGGCTCCTTTTGGCTATCTCTTTTCTTCATCTCTGTGTTATATCATCTGCCTCTTTTGGTATCACATCCAGCTCCATTAATTGTTGGCTGACTGTTTTATTGTTTTCATCAATGTCCTAGGGCATAAATTGCTCCATAGTCTGACCCGATTAAATTCAATGCCCTTTGCAGGGGTAGATTTTGAGACTAGTCTTTGAGGTTTGTTCTGAATCATCGGAGCAGATATCTGTCTTTTTCTCTGGTTTTCTCTGGTAAACTAGCTGGCCAAGTTTTAGCTTCTTGCTCTCATGGAGCTACCACCTTTCTCTTAGTTGCTTACCGCCATGTTCTCCACTGCTTTCAAGAGCATTTTTAGGTTTGAACTTCCCCACTCTCTGTTTCAAACAAAGTCAGATCCTTTGGGGGAAAACTTTGGAGCTCTCTTTTCTTATAAACTGCCTGCCCCTGGGCAAAATCTCTGAGCTGTTCCAGAACTGGGGACAGGAACAAAGGTCCACTTCTCTCAAAATGATATCCTTGATTTATGAGTAGTGCACTGGGTGGGGGGAGGTGGTATCTCTGGTGAGGGCAATTGAGGTTCCAATTTTCTCAGTCTGCCATGCCTGGGGTAGACTTTCCACCATATGAATGGAGGCTGAATGAAAGAAGGAAGCCCTCATTCTCACCAGGGATTTAGCCTCTGCAACCAAGGGTAGTGATAAGAAATACTGGTGGAACTGCCTCTTCTGGGGAGATACCGTATGTCTTCTGGGGAGATACCGTATGTCTTCTGGGGAGATTAGGAGCTGAGGATAGTGGAAGTCCCATTTCCTTGGTCACATTCACCTGGATTGGAACTTCCACTATGCTGCATGCTGGACTGGGATTGGGGAGAGAAGAAATGGATCGTGGCTCAAGTGCCACAGACTCTTGCTGTTCTCATAGACATTTAGTAAATTTTCTTGAATAAGTGTTTCTTTGTTTGCTACAAGCATACATGGGACAATCTCCAAAGAATTTAAGTGATTATTTGTTTATGTGCTTGTTTTATTATTTTCACAAGATATGGCTGTTTTGCTGGTGAGTGGGTCCGTGGAGCAATTCCAGAAGTGGAACTCCCAACAGTCATCACGTTTTTGAATAATATTTAATGACATGAAGAATGGTCATAACATAACTGACAAAGGTACAATTTTAAAATATTTTCATTTTGTCCCAATGTTGTATATCACATATACGTATAAGAGTTTTTTAATACATTATTTTATACATTAAAAGAGAAAAGACAGAAAATAAGCAAAGTCTTAACAATTGGTATTTTACTTATTTTCAAAATTTTCTTTAATATGTATTTTTAATAAAATAAAAAATAACATAAAAATAAAATACACGCTCTTAGTAGTTTTAGCACAGCCATGTGTTTACTGACCATTCTCTTAGAAGACCACAGCACTATTGGGAGAAGAGCAATGGTTTAGAAAAGTTTACACAATTTACTTATGTACTAGTAGAAGTACCAACACATCATAATTATACTAGTTATAATAACTGGTATATTTGTGTGAATCGAATACCAGAGACACATATTTGGTCTACTTCGGGCACCAGGGGAGTGTAATTATATTTCACACCCTTTCCACATTTGTCTTTCTCAGTCTCTTGCCTGTGATGATGAGGAGGAGAAGGATGACAATGACAATAGACAACTCTGAACATTTACAATTTTCCTTCCTTTTCCTTTCCTTCATTGTTCGATATAAATCTTCACAATCTAATGAGGTAGATACAGGTATTTATTTTGTATATGAAGTAACAGGCATAGACTAAAAACTTGCCTGTTTAAATTAGAAATGTGTTTAGAGACCTGTAATAGAAAACCCGATTAACATTGGCTTAAACATTTAGGGCTTTTTTTTTTTTGTTTGCATGTTACCAGAAATTAGGAGGGTTAGTGCTCCTTGTGCCATACAGACCAAGGTCCTATAGCTAGTAAGTGGTGCAAGTCTATGTTCTTAACCTCTCTGGTAATCTGCCTGCAGGTAGTCAGAGGTTCTATTTAGAGTGTACTGATGACTTAGTGTAACATTTTGTCATTAATATGACTTCTCGATTTGGGGTCAGAGAGCCCCATGGAGGATTGAGAGGAATTCATGATCCAAGGGATGACATTAAGAGGGCTTGAGAGCTGTGGTCTGAGAAAGAGCTAAAAGGAATGCAGACTAATCATTCACTAAAGGGATTAGTACAATTCCACTAGGGTTAAGAAGATGGTGCAGGGAGAAGATGGTTTGTGGAATTCCATCTACCAAAATCAAGCTACAACTGTGAAAAATATAAGGTGAAGATGAAACAAACCCAAGGAACATATGTTACAAAACCGAACCCATCTGAAAAATGCTGATTCAGAATTCTCTCTTGTCAAGGCTATTCCCTTTGCAAGCCTGCATGCTGCCTTGAATATCTGATTGATAAACAACTATCTCATGGTCATGAATCATGGACAGCACAGTCACTTCAATTGCCTGGGATGTTACACCTCCACTTCTGTCCAGGAAGGTGTTGTCCCAACCATATGAAGTTTGAGAATTAAATTTAGGTATAATAAAATTAACCAACCCATAAATAACACTTTTGTCGAAAGTACAAGAATAAATAATCATTGGGGTAATCTGTTATATTACCTGTTATATATATTATATATTATAGATATCTGTTATATTAATTTAACATTTGTTATTTAAAGTGTAGTGCTTAAGAGAATCTGACAGATTACCCTTGTGATTTTGGTTTTACCTACATGATTGATTTCAGACTTATAATTTTAAGTTGACAGGCATGAGAACTTGGCTAATATTATGAATAGCTCTTAAGTTTTGGGGATAGCTTAAGATTTACTATATAAATAATTTATATAGTCAAGTGTCAATGATGGGGATACATTCTGAGAAATGTTTGGTGAGGCAGTTTTGTCATTGTGCGTTTATCACAGAGCATATTTAACCAAACCCAGGTGGTCTAGCCTACCACACACTTAGGCTATATGGTACAGCCTATTGCTCCTAAGCTACAAACTTGTACAGCATGTTACTCTACTGAATACTGTAGGCAATCATAACACAATGGTAAGTATTTGTGTATCTAAACTATCTAAGCTAGAAAAGATACAGTGAAAATAAGATATAAAAGATAAAAAATGGTACACCTGTGTAGAGCACTTATCATGCTTGCAGGACTGGAAATTGTTCTGGGTGAGTTAGTGACTGGTGAGTGAATGGCCTAGGATGTTACCATACACTACTATAGACTTTATAAACACTGCACACTTAGGCTCTAAATATATTTAAAAATTTTTCCTTTCTTCAATAATAAATTAACCTTAGCTTACTGTAACATTTTTCTTCATAAACTTTTAAATGTTTTTTAACTTTTTACTCTTATAATAACACTTAGCTTAAAACACAAACACATTGTACAGCTGTACAAAAATGTTTTCTTTATTAGTATCTTTATTCTATAAGGTTTTTTCTATTAAATATATTTTATTTTGCTTTTTAAACTTTTTTGTTAAAAACTAAGACACAAACACACACATGAGCCTAGGTCTACACAGGGTCAGGATCATCATTCTCACTGTCTTCCACCTCCACGTCTTATCCCACTGGAAGGTCTTCAGGGGCAATAACAGGTGTGGAGCTGTCATGTATGATAACAACGCCTTCTTCTGGAATGCCTCCTGAAGGACCTGCCTGTTCTATAGTTAACTTTTTCTTCATAAGTAGAAGGAGTACACTCTAAAATAGTGATAAAAAATATAGTAAGTGCGTAAATCAGGAATGTAGTTATTTAATATCATGATAAAGTATTACGTACTGTACATAATTGTATGTGCTATGCTTTTATAGGACTGGCAGTGCAGTAGGTTTGTTTACACCAGCGTCACCACAAACACTTGAGTAATGCCTCGCCTTACAACATTACGACAGCTACTATGTCCCTAGGCGACAGGAGTTTTTCAGCTCCATTATAATCTTACGGGACCACCATATGGTGGTGGTCTATGGGGTCCATCTTGACTGACTGTATCTATATCAAAATCTACCTATCTATCCATCTGTCTATAATCTAATTTATTAGATTCTAAAAATTTTTTGCTTGTAAGGATTGCTTAGTTTACCCTTCAAGCATTTTAAATACTAAAAGAGAACCTTAAATATGTGAAATTCGAAAATGTAGTTAAAATACTTAGGGAAGGGACTAAAAACCTTGAAGAATTAACTAATTTTGTAAATAGGAATGATTAATAAAAGGAATTTAGCCTATTTAGTTGCATTAATCAAATGTTAATGAAAGAACAGGTAAAAGCAAGTCATATTTTATTAGAATTTTAAGTAGAATAAGATGGTTTGTAAATTGCACTTAAAATGTAAGGCAGATAGATTTTAAATTTTGTAACATTAGTAAGTAAATATGAATTGAAAACCCAAGTAACTGTAAATAGTTCTTTCTCTGCACAAAGGCCCCTTGGACTCCAAAAGGCTGCACATCGACACATTTTCATTCCGGATGAATAGAGGCTTTATGCAGCAATTCAGTGTTTACTCAGCCCGTAGCACTTGTCTAGACAGGACAATAGACTGGTTAATGCCAAATATGAAGGCAGTAGCAAGTTCCAAGAACTTGTGGTGCACTGTGGTTATTCGAAGCTATCTTTCTCTGTGGTTCCTGCCATTCTATCCCTTGCATAACATGCATACTTAAAATCATGTTTTTTTATAACTAAAAAGAGAAATCTGGCCTTGGATTAGGACAAACACAGGATGGCCCATCCCGCAGGTTTGGTTACTCTGACAATGGAGCCGTACTTGCACCACTCGGAGGGCTCCTGACCTCCGGGTGTGGGGCCTGTGTTTCCCTGGTGAGAGTCTTCCAGACCACCCTCCAGAGAAGGGAGGATTTTATATATTCTGTAGGACAAATGGTTTTAGGTTGTATTGACATCTTTTCTTGCTCAGCAGAACTTCAGTTTATTTATCTTGGGGATGGCAAAACGGCTGGATTGGGAATGCACCTGCCGGAGTATCTTGTATTCACTGTCCATTGCATTTTCCTTTTTCAGTGTAGAAATGGACTACCAGGGAATCCTGTGCTATTTTCGTCGGGGGTGCGGAAGGCTTGTTTATTCTTACTGGCGTCTCCCCTCATGAGGCTGCTAGAGGAGGAGCTCAGCATTCATAGTAGGTTTTGTGAGATGCTCCTGGGTGACAGTCTGCTTCCCAAGTAGTCACAAGCCCCGCCGCG
Source organism: Indri indri (assembly GCA_004363605.1). Lineage (NCBI taxonomy): Eukaryota > Metazoa > Chordata > Mammalia > Primates > Indriidae > Indri > Indri indri. Next base: position 130,154 of record RJWJ010000781.1, on the reverse strand, counting down.
CGCTCCTTCCTAAAACCTGTTACTTCAGTGCAGCTTCCTTTGTCAACTGGTTTTATTTCAATTCAAAAATTTTACCTGATGCTTTTAAGAGTAATCTCAATTCCAAAAGCCCGCTTGTGACAGAAAGTGACAGAATTCACAATGAAATGGCTTCCGTGATAGCCACGCAGACACACAGGGAATGTGCACTCAGCCCTTTGGCTCTCGGAGATGATTTCTAACCACACAGAGTCCTCGGAGCAGCAGAGATTGGGGATTCCTTCCAGCCACACCTTTGGCCATAGGCCTCGGACCCATGGGCTGTGCTTCCTCATGTGGCTTCTAACCGGCCTCGCCTGGGCCCCATCCCTGCGCCCTGTCTGGGTTCTGTTAACCTCCCGGTGTGCAGTAGAGTGTGGTTGAGGCCCTGCCTTGGCACAGCTCTGGAAAACAGTGCTGCTGGCATTTCCAATCACTTGGGCATCTTATGAAAATGCAAGTGCTAACTCTGTGGGTCTTGGGTCGATGGGGAGAGTTTGCAGTTCTTTCAAGCTCCCAGGGTTGCTATGGTGCAGCTCTTGGACCAACATTTGAATAGCAATGATTAAAAAGATATTTTAGGTTCTCTCTCCCCATGCCCCTTTCTTCCTTCTCTCCTTCCTTTTTTCCTTCCCTTCCCTCTCATTGTTAAGACTCCTGTACCTAATTAAGGTCATGTGATTTCTGTCTCTTCTCCAAATTTGAGTTACTCTTCAAAAACTCCCCCTCTATGCATACACCAGGATTTAGGAAAAAAGTTGTGTGTTTGTGGTGGTCGTGGTGGTGGACTGAAAAACCCACGTTGTCATTCAAATGGCAGCCTTCTAAAATGAACTTCAAAAGCTTCGGCCTGGAGTCACTGTGGACGATTTGTTTATAGTGTGTCAAGTAAAACTCTAACAGTTCTCTTTCTATCACTTATCTTTACTTTCTTTTGAATAAGTGTTTTTTTATTTACTCTTTAGAAAAAAATAATTTTGCTTTTAAATTCTGGTGGTATTACTGCTATCGGATCCCCATCAGTAGTTGTCATTTGTGCTAGAACATGTGTTCTGAATAGCCTGCTCTGCTGGGATGGGAAAAATTCTTTTCTACGACTAATGAAGATAACAAAATCAAAGGGATATTAAGTTTCTAGTCTTTACTTTTGGACCTGAAAACACTGCAGTAATGATTTTGTATGTTACATGCTCTGTACGTTTATACTGGCTTTTCTGTTCATTCTTTTTTTTTTTTTTTTTTTCTTTAGCTTTTGTAGCAGCAGCTGGTCTAGTGCACTCACCGAACGTGCTCGGTTTCCTCCTGTATTGTGCCAGATGTGGTCAGTGATATCCTGTATCTGCAGGAAGAAGTGCAACTTCCTTCATGCTGCAGAAGCAGAAGCTGCCTCTGAGAATTAATAGATCCTATTCAGAAAACTATGCTAAAAATTATCATGATAACTTAACATCACAAGAGAGGAAGCCTTAATAACAATTAAACACTGTTGAAGTCACCTCACTCTAACTTCCAACCTTCCAACCTTTGCCAAGAGACCAGAAGCAGATCAAGAAGATGCTGATGGAGCTCCTGGGTCTGTGGCTCAGTGTACCCCGGGTATTTGGGCCCTCAGGTGCTGTTTAGCAAGAGGGAGCACCTTAAAATGACAGGCTGACTCCTATTGATTTCAAGGATGGGCAGGATGCTTGCTTGGAGTTGGGTGATTAGTAGAAGTGTTGGGATGGACCAATGCCCTTATGAAATGGATATTCCCCAAAGTGAATTAGTATGTCAAAATCCCTGCCCTTTGTTATACGTTGTCAGAATTCTCTCCTAAAAAATGATCCATTTGTCATGATGCCAGTTTATAGTTCAACTAATATTTTAAAAAAATCACTTCCTTGGCTCAATTGATCATTCACCTTGTTGTGCTAACATTACTACCATCCACCCACAGAACTCTTTTTATTACTCCAAACCAAATCTCTGTACCCTCTGCACAATAACTCCCTATTCCACCTCTCCACAGCCCCTGAAAACCACCACAGATATCCCTTATAAGTGGAATCATGTAATATTTGTCCTTTCGTGTCTGGCTTATTGCACTTTGCATAATGTCCTCGAGGTTCATCCCTGTTGTAGCATGGCCAGAATTTCCCCTTTTAAAGGCTGAATAATATTTCATTGTATGTATAAACTACATTTTATTTATCCATTCATCCATTGATGGACACGTGGGTTGCTTCCACCTTTTGGCTATTCTGAATAATGCTGCTATGAACATGTGTGTTTGTGTGTGTGTGTATGTGTTTAAATCTTGACATACTAGCAATTCTACATAATGTCAATGATAAAATTCTCCTTCCCCCAAATCTTCTTTTTTTGGCTTAAGTTGCTAATTTTTAAACAATTGTGGGTGCTACTTGATTTTAATAATGTACTGTATGCCTCAAAGCTGGCACATTTTAGAATTACTTTTCCTTTAATAAATAATGGATTCTACATAGAAGTTAATTCCAAGAACTCCCAGTTGTAGAATCAGCTCTATTCATTTAGAGAATAAGTTTGTGATGCTTTGAAAGTGAGCTTACTTCTGGTGCAATTCATATCTTGACCCTGCGGTGCTCCATATTCCAGTGTTTAAACATTGGATTCAAAATAAACAATGATAGCATATGATTGTAAAGGCAAAGAACAAAGCTTGAGTCACTCTGATTTCATCACTCTATGGGAACAGTTTGGAACTTTTATTCTTCTTTAAAATTTAAAGCAGTAAAACAACTGTCGACCATGAGGAGTAATCTTTTTGTTTAGTAAGTACAAATTTCATTCATTTATGAAATATGTGACTGAATTTGAATATCTTTAGAGTTTAACTTTTTAAAATAGTTAATTGTTTTAAAACTAAAAAAATTAATCAAGAACATAATGATCATTTCCTGATTATTGTCTGAGTGTACAGAAAATAATTTTGTTGTATAGGAGAGAAGATGTTTAAAAAATGATCACTCTGGTTGTCAAATATTCTAGGTATATCATAGTCACAGGTTTGTAAGTAGTAGGATATGTGTTCGAATCCGAGTCTTTCTAATTCTATGCTTTTTTACCCCTACTCTGTGCTATTTAATTATTTGCAAGTTTGTTCATTTTTCTAAAGATAGTTTGCTATGTACCAGTACAGAGTAATGGTTAAGACTCTAGCCAGTATAAGGTCATGATCGACATGGCATTCTTCTCCCCTCAAGGAAGTTTAACTCTTAATGGGGAAGAAAAACAGTGTAATTGTTTGAGCAGTTTTAAAAAATTAACTGGTGTCTGGTTTTGTGTATTGCTTTTGTTTTGCTGCTTCAATTCACATGGTGGGGTGGGTAGGAGGTGGATTGACAGGGGTGTGGAACAATGAGAATCAAGACCTTTTTCCATTTCCATATAGATGGATAGCCCCACATCATGGCCAGAAAGCCCCCTTACCTTATACCCAACCTATCCCCAGTGGTAGGAAACAGCTTTTCTGCTTCTAGTGGGTTGAGGAGGGATATTCTGATGTGACCCAGGGCATGGGGTAGAGACTTAAGCGGGAAAGACAGGACTGCCTAGCTGTGTGTGTGCATGGGGGAGGGATGAAGTGGAGGTTTCCCTAGACATAAGGAGTTCGAGGGGTTGCCATATATGTGGGGTGGGGTGCGTAAGGTGGGGTGAATCTCTGCCTTAGTGGAAAGTCAATCCAGATTGGCCAATACATGCCGAGGCTTTGAGTAGCTTCGATGCTCTGTGGTCCTCCTGCAGCTGGTAGGGAGGGCTGCTGGCGTGGGTGGGGTGATCTCTGCTTTCGCCAGAGAACCCGTCCTCAAGAGGTCAGCATGCAACTGCAGCATCACAGTTTTCTGTGGAAAACAGTTTTCTGGTATTGCATGAATTCAGAATTCTTGGGTGATCTCATGAGGGCGTGGGGCAGGGAGGGAGCCCACAGATTAAATTCTTATGAGTCAAAAGGGTGAGAACTAGGAGCACATTTCGTTTTAATTTTAGGAATAATGGAATGTGACAGTTTTTGCACCTGAGTAGTGAAGGGTAAAATTCCTGCTTGCTACACAAATAAACAAGCAATTGCAATACAGAGTGATGAACAATGTTGGACGAAGCACCAAGTTCACAGAGGTCACTTAGGAGGGGCAGGGAAGGCCTCCTGGGAAGAGATGTCTAAGCCAAGAATGAAGAGCATTAGCCAGGAGAAGGGGTGTTGCGATGCACCAGGGAAAGGGCAGGAGAAGAATGCTCCAGACTGGGCGAATAAAGGCACAGAGACCAGATGGGGGAAAGTGCAGGCGTACTTGGAATGCGGGATGGCTGGACAAGGTGAGGTAAGCTGGGGACAGACCAGGAACACCCGACATTGGGAAGTTGGCGCTTTATCCTGAAGACAATGAGGGAAGCAATTATGTGTTTTACACAGAGGAATGACAGGATGAGATTTAGGTGTTAGAAAGATCACCCTGGCTGCCAAGAGGAGAGCAGATTGTAAGGGGCAAGAAGGGAGGTGCTAGCGGAAGACTTAGCAGCCAAAAGGAGGCAGAGTTCAAGGTGCCGGCATTCTCTCTTTAGGGCCCTAGGGGAGAATCTGTTCCATGCCTTTCTCTTAGCTTCTGTGTTGCTGGCAATCCCTGATGTTCCCTGGTTTGTAGATGCATCACTCCGGTCTCTGCCTGTCATCACGGGGTGTCCTCGTCATGTGTCTCTGTGTCTTCACATCGGCCTCCCTCTGTGTGTGCCTGTGTCGCTTCTCTCTCCCTATGAGGATAGCAGTTAGATTGGATTTAGGGCCCACCCTATTCCAGTATGATCTCACCTTAACTAATTAAATCTGTAAAGACCATTTTTCCAAATAAGGTCACATTCTGAGGTTCTGGAAAATGCATGAATTTTTTGAGGGGACACTATTTTAGCCAGTACAGGTTTTGTGCGAACACATCAAAATCGATTGCCACTGACTCTGAACTATGAGGCACCAACCTACTGCCTAATCAGTTATTTTCCCTTACAGAGTCGACCCCATGCAGGGACGAGCTAATGTATTCTGGAAGTTTGTCCCCTTGGGTTGTTTGTGCATAGATTATTATGTAGCTTCATTTGGCTTCTTCAGATCCAGAAGGGCTGTTGTTGAGGTTGCAAGGAGTAGAATAATTACAACAAGCATTTACCTATTTAAGTACACGCTATATTCTCCACTGAGATAAGATACTATATTTTCAACTCAACATAACCTATAAGTCTCCACGGAAACAGAAGCCAAATATATTGTTGTTCAAGGCATAACACTATGCAAACATCCATGTCAATCGTATAAAATGCTAAAGAAAAAGTTTGAATAATTAATTGTTTTAGGGAAGAGAAATACTTTCATTTTAATTTTGATGCCAAAATTTGCTTATAATTTGGAAGCTTATCAAAAAACTCAGAGAAAGCTTATATTTTGCCACCAAAAGTCAGCTTCAGCTATTTATCAAAATGATAAAACTGGGATATCAAGTAACTGAGTTTAATTCTTATTATATCATATGTATATTTAGTATAACATAGTCACCTACTGCATGATTTATAGCACTATGTGTCATTTTCTATAGAAGGAACATATCCCTACGTATATAGTTAGATGGGAAGTTTAACATTTTCCTCGATTTTAGTGTGGAGTAGAACACTTAAGCTTTACTGTTTCTCTGTGAGTTCACACCATTTAGTGTATAATCACAATTATTCTGAAGACTGTACATAGAAAAAAAAATCCAAGGGGCCCAGACTCATTTTTCTGGTCTATAGAGAGAGCTCCCTTTGAGTCCTGAATCCATCATGAGACAGATGACTTATCTTCTCTAATGAGAAACCATATTTTGTCAGGCTGTCATCAGTGCTCTTTTCTAATTTGTTCATAAAATTGTTGAATTGGAAGGGCAGAACAGTGGCCCTATCCACTTCCCTCCAGGTTCACCTCTGCCTTTGGTGAGACCAATCGATCACATGCAGGTCCACCTAGCTGTCCACCACCTGGCCCACAGGTTGCCCGCATGCCTCTTGGCATGGTTAAGAAGACTTGGCCATGTGCCCTGCTACACCCACTAACACTTTGTCTACTTACCTCTTTTTATCTGACTTGCTAGTAACTAGGTGTGGAGGTTATCATGTCAAAAAAGAAATGAGGTTAATTGTAGCTGATTTGTTAACAAACCTATTATAGCTCCCAGTGGTCACATCTTTTCATTTTAGATACCAAGAAAACCCCAAACAAAACAAAACAAACAGACAAACAAAAAAACAAAGAACATTATTTGACAGTAAGTTTTATAATTTTGCCCAGGATTAACATCACCAATACATACTTTATAGATTATAATAACCCCGATTATTACCATTTTATTGAGTGCCTACTCCGTGCCAGGCATTGTGTTAAGTGCTTTACTTACGTTATCTCATTAATTTCTACAAGCCTGTGAGGTAGATATTACTCCCAGATGTAGAATGAGCGTCACAGTAGTTTAATCATTTTTGCAGATCCACATGACTCGTAAATGGCAGAGCCAGTATCAACCTCTAGTCTGTCTGATTGATTAAGCCCATGCTCATGGCAGCTCTGGTTACCTGATGATGTCCTGTACAAATCTATGTCATTACCCTTTCCTAGGGTTTATTATATTATCTGCTGGGCATCCGCCTTCTCTAGGAACCGTGTCTAATTTTTCTTTTTATCCCCAGTGCTTAGCACAGTACTGGTTATTTAGGAAGGGTCTCAATAGATTTTTGTTGAATAAATGCATTAAAAATATCTTATGATTACCCATGATCTTCTTGCCCACAGCAATTACGGATAGTGGCTCAATTATGTCAGCGTTTCTAGCAGTCAGAGATTCTCATAATATTCTCTCTCATCCAAGGCTTAAGGAAAGTCTTTGTTTTATCATTTGCAATCTGATGATCATCACCTAGGCAGAGAACACAAGGCAAAATGGAAAATGAGTAGCTGTCTTTTCTTTTTTGTCCATTAACTTTTTACCAATTGCCAGGTATGAACTTATGCCTGCCATATTCTTCATCTCTGAACACAAATTACTACTCTTATTGTCCTTGTTCTTTTCCTTTATAAAATGGATCATCATATTTAAATCAATAATATATTGGAGTAACACACTTAGAACTGAGTACTTCTTGGTCTAGAGTCTCATTAGCTTATCCATTAGTCAAATCAAATTTAAGGTATACTTTTAATAATGCCAGAGTACTGGGAGGAGAATATGTTAACAAATTTCCCTAATACTTAAGGAATTTTGAATTATGTGTATATTCATGGCAACCTCAAAAATGGGAGGAAAAGAAAAGAGATGATTATGGCCTTTAAAATGGGCAGATATTCTATTTTGGCTTTGACTAAAATGTACCGATTCTATTCCTTGCCTACTCTGCCTTTGACATGCGTACCCCACTAGATACATTCCAAGACAGTACGATAGTTATCTCCTTCCAACCAAGAATTCTATGTTTTGGTCAATAATTTGGAAGGGCTTAACACTTGACTCAATGTGGTCCCTAAGTAATTAGTCCCCAGGGAGGGAACTGGATGGTGAAGATCAAAATCACCTACTCAAACACTGTGAATCAAACAGATTGACTTAGCAATTGCTAAGAACGAGGTTGAGCTCACAAAGGAGAGGCATTTGCTGAGATTCCCAACTAGAAAGGAATAGGCTATGAGCATCTCCAAGTCACAGAGGAACCAGATCTAAAGCCAGATGTGAATCTGGATTAAAGAGGATACCACAGTGCACAAATGAAAAGGGAGGTTTCTAGATGGGTCTGTCCACTGATCTCATCAGGAGATGTCCATGCGATAAATCTCTTGAAGTGATGGTGATTCACTATCCTCTTTAAATGTTATTTATACAGCTATTCAATTCATTTAGTTGATTCTTTCATTAACCACCATTATGAGGACATTGCTAAGTGTTAGGGATGCAAAAAATGATTTAAGTCAATATGTTTTCAGGGTAGCAATGAAGCAAGCACGCCAAACAGCACACTTGTTCTTCATCACAACATAAAAAGAAGCCATTAGAAAGCTCTATCTCTAAATCACCATTACAGGGTGTGGGAAAAGCGATACATTATTATGTGTATACATGATTGTCAAAATGCCTCCAAATGTAGCAGTAAGTAGTATAAACATATCATGTGTATGTCCAGGCCTTACCAAGATACACTCTTTGATACGTGTAAATAAAGTCTACTTTCTATACTAAAGGCGCCCTTGTAATAATAAATTATTGTGCACTGAGTCCTTACTCATGAAATTACCCTTCTTCAGTGCCACATTTGCCTTTTCTCTCTCTCCCTGTCCACACACACGTGTGCACGATATTTCTTTGGCTAAACCATTTGAAAATAAGTTGCAGCCATCATGACCTTTCACCCCTAAATACCTGACCATACCTCCTAAATGCCTCCTAAGGACAAGAACACTCTCTAACCTAACCATAATTCAATAATCAAATTCAGGAAATTTAACAGCAATATACATTTCTATCATCCGACACACACCCCATATTACAATTTCACCAATTATCCCAACAATTAAATGTCCTTTGTGGCGTTTACTTTTGGATCCAGGAGCCAGTTCAGGATCACAACCTTCATTTGGTTGTCACGCCTCTCACATCCTCAACTCTGGAACAATTCCTCAGCCTCTCTGTGCTTTTGATGACATTGACATTCTCGAGGGGTACGGGCCAGTTGTGTGGAGAATGTCCCTCCGTTGGGTTTGGCTGGTTATTTCCCCAGGTTTCTCGTTGGAGTTCCCTGGCCCTGCCTCGTGTGTGGCCTGGAGCCGGTGTCTCAGTTCTTCCAGCCGGTGCTGTTCCCGCTGTCCACGCGGCTGCCGCTGCACTCCTGCGCTGCGGAGGAAGGCCCAGCGGTTTCCTCTGCCGACGGCCACCACGCAGCTCTGCTCAGACCTCAGAGAAAGTGCACCGCAGCCCTGTGGCCATTTGCTCCCAAACCGGACGGGCGCTGCCTCCTTCATTCCCCACCGCGCACCTGAGGCCGCGGCTTCCTAGTAAAACTTCATTCCATGCTTCAGGGTAACACAAGTATGACACAGAGAATAATGTCAAACTGCTACTAAATATTGCTGCTCTTGGACCCCACAGCTTAAACCATGACCTCAGAGCCTTTCAATAAAGTGGTTTCTGCCTCCACGCCGGCCGGCCTCCACATGGAGGGGTCTGCTCCCGCTGCCACCAGTGTCCCATAATGTCTGAGACGGTGTCCCGGAGCGTGGAGAGAGAAAAACATCCGTCTCTACCCCGGCCAATGCCCACCTTGTTTCCTGATTTAGAAGGATTGTCTTCCCAGGAAGATTAATACCAACGACATTCATCTGTTTACATGCTAACCTGCCTCTAAGTAATTAGTCAGGCTCCTGTGACTTAGCAAGCTCAGTCCTCCCAGACCGCATTTACTAAAGTTAGACTGCCCAGGCTTATGTAACAGCGCATGCGGCACAGCACGCATCCAGCCTGGACGCCCTACCCCGAGCCGAATACAATTCCTTTACAGCCTTTTCTCCCGCATGTGCTGAAGAGCAGGATGGTCTTTCACAGGAACCGACTAGAGCCAGGTTTTCATTCCTGATCTCCTGTAAACAAATGCTTGGACAAGAACCCATAAACACATCTCCCAAGAACAACCAGCAATTTTCAGACATAAATTCTAAATCTGGATCGAGGAAAAAAATTATAACTCTGTAGGAACATAATTGAGCTTAAGAAACACCCAATTTACATTACTAAATAGACTGTCCAGATCATTTGCATTTGGGTTACTGCATTGCATTTTGGCTTTCTTTAAGAAAAATAGTGAGTAATTGCCCTTACAGTTCACACAATTAAAAGGCCCATTGAAGCGATGTTTACAGAAACTGACTCAGCAGTTTGGTCCCAAAGGTAAATTCCAGCCTCCACCCAGTGGGTGAAACTGCTTGTAACTTTAAGACTGGAACTTTTTCTAGACTCAACTATTTTTACTATTTTAAGGCAGACATTCCATACTGTACCTGGTTAGAGACAGTGTCTTTCAAATATGTCCTATCTTTCCAGCTTTTTCACCCAAAGTCCACCTTCAACATTCTATGTTCTTGCCAGACAAGAGCATTTTGCTGAGCTCTGACTACACCTTTGCTTTCTCACTTCCTGGTGCTTGCTTTTGTGGTCCTCCCATCTTGAATACTCTCCCCATCGTCCCAATCTCTCAAAACTCTACTTAGTCTTTAAAGACAAGCTCTAATGCCATCTCCCAATCTTCCCAACTGGATGTGACCATTCTTAACTCTTAAAATCCCGTAACACAAGATTTGTACTCTGGCTGTGTTCTACCTTATATCATAGTTATTTGAGTTCACGTTTTGTCCATCCTACTAGGCTTTCTCAAGGTCAGTGACAGACCCATACTCGTCTTGGCATCTCTCCCATTGCTTGGCATGGTACCTTGCAAATAGCAGGCATTCAAAATACATGTAGAGCTGAACTGAACTAAAACCTAGTGAATACAAGATCTTACAGGAAATGTTAGCTCTGACCTAAATTACATCACATGGCAAATCTGAAAATATTAGTTCAAGAATGAGAGAAGAAATATTTTGGTTCTTTGTTAATTTGCCAACTACAGTTTTGGCCAAACATTAAAGACAGGCACTGTAAATAAAGCCCCCTTTACGTCCAAACATAATGAGCATTTGATGACACGGAGTAGAACAACTAGAGAAAGTGATTTCTGGGCTTGCAGAGTTTGAGGTTTAAAAGAAAAGTCCAATCCCAGCTAACTGAGAAGTAAGAAATTGTTAGTGCTCCCTCTACCACTTGATTGGCCATGCTGAAAGTAAAATTAAAAGTAGAAAATAAGAATGTTATTATTTTCCACACTGCACCTGGTTAGAGATAGTGTCCTTCAAATATGCCCTATCTTTCCAGCCTTATCACTCATAGCTCACCCTCAACACCCTATGCTCCTGCCAAACAAGAGCAGTTTGCTGATTTCTGACTACACCTCTTACTTTCTCACTTCCAGACACTTGTTTTGCGGCAAGTAATAGACTAAGCAAAGATCTTTAGTGACGCATTTTTGGTCTTTGTAGCACTGATATCAGATAGAGTCACTGAGGTTCTATGAGAGCTGGCTACTGTGTCAGCTAACTCTACCACAATATAATGCGAGGGAAAATGCTGCATGGCAAATAGTAGTGAGGACTGAACTCTGATCTTTTTCTTTGCCCAAAAAATTCCTTTCTAAGAGGGCCTGGTGAGTCACTCCTACAAATGATAGAGTCTCAGGCAATAGGTTTTTAGGACATGATTTACTTCCCAATCTGATTCAAGTATAGCATCGCATAAAAGATAGGAGACCCTTAACTTAACTCAAGCATTCCTTTCTGCTGGTTCCTAGTCTTTTGGACAAAGCCTAACTCTTTCAGCCAGTTGTCAACTAAAGAATCCCTAAACCCACCTATGACTTATAAGCCCCCGCTCTGAGATGGCCCATGTTTTGGGGCCAAACCAGCGTATGCCTTCCATGTATTGATTTATGATTTTATCTATAATTCCTGTCTCCCTGAAATGTATAAAACCAAACTGTAACCCAGCCACAGAGAGTCCACTTGCTCAAGGCAACTTGGGCGTGACTCTGGGCCATGGTCCTCAAATTTGGCTCAGAATAAACCTCCTTAAATTATTTTACAGAGTTTGTCTTCTTTTCAGTTAACAGTACATGATTCCTCTTGAAGTGGGGGGGGGGGGTGTCTCACCTTTCTTATGGGTAAAGCCTTGAGAAGCCTGTAAGAGTAACTAGAGTCCCTGCAGGGTGTAGGCGTCAGATGGTTTGCAATCTTCTGAGGAAGGAGAAATCATGTGCAACTGGAGTGGGCTGAGGGAGAAGGAAGAGAGAGGAGACAGAGAACAGAGACACGAGCACATGCTGTGCTCAGTGGAACACTATGAACCGCACAAGGTGACTCTTCCCCTGACCCCACGCACATTCAGAAAACTTGACAAAAATCACAAAGAGCTTGAGGTAATTGGATTTCTCATGAAAATCAGCCACGTGACCAAATTCTGCATCAGGGTTTTTGTGGGAAATAAAGTAGAGACAATAAACTTTGGGGCAGGGGGCTGAGTCAGAGGGCATCTGGAGGCCTTAAATTGGTGAGAGTTCCCAGAAATCCTGGGGACTTCCCCACCCCATGAAAATTAGGGGCTTTGAAAAAATTTCCCCCAGAACACAGAAACAGAGAGGCCCTTAGCTAAAATCAGCATTGCAGCAAGTTTAGTGGCTAGAGGCTTATCAGCTAATATTCTAGAGATATTAACCCATGACCTATTTACACAAGCACAACCTCCATTACGAGGAAAGAAAAGAATGCTTGAGGCAGTATAATGTAACGCTTGTGAGCACAGACTCTGGATTCTGTTGCCCGAGTCTGGTACTTGGCTCTACTGATTATTAACTATGTGATCTTCGTAAGTTATTAATACTTGACACTGGGGCATCAGTTTCTTCATTTGAAAAATGGGGATAATAAAAGTATCTGTGAGCAAAGAGTTTAACAAAACCTGTTGTTCTTCCTCTGGGAGACTTAAACATGTAAATGCTGTGTAATTGTTAGTTATAATTGTTGTAGGATTGAGCTATTGTAGTTTAACAATTTTTTTTTATTATTATTATTGAGACAGAGTCTCTCTTGCCTGGGCTAGAGTGCTGTGGCATCAGCCTAGCTCACTGCAACCTCAAACTCCTGGGCTCAAGCTATCCTCCTGCCTCGGCCTCCCGGGTAGCTGGGACTACAGGCATGTGCCACCGTGCCCGGCTAATTTTTTCTATTTTTAGTTGTTTGGCTAATTTCTTTCTATTTATAGTAGAGATGGGGTCTCGCTCTTGCTCAGGCTGGTCTCAAACTCCTGAGCTCAAGCAATCCTCCTGCCTTGGCCTCCCAGAGTGCTAAGATTACAGGCGTGAGCCACCGCACCCGGCCTGTAGTTTAACATTTTAATAATCATATCGTAAAAAGTTATGAGTAATATGCCATCTGCAACATCACATATATATCCATAGATATAGATACTATATATTCATTATATAATGCCTTGCACATAATTTGCTACTCCTCTGGCAACCCCTCCAGTTGCATTATTTGGGAATGTTTAAGTGGTTACACCATGGATCCCAAGGTAGGGGTGCATGTTTCAAAAGTCCAGCCTGCCCTTGGCATAGCAGAGGTCTCCTCACAATGAACTAACTGATCCCTAAGCTTTGTTAGTGACTTTATCTGCCTGAAATCCACGCTTTTCTTGCTATCCTATCCCAAGCTCCTAGCATAATGCCTTGCACATATTCATGAGTCCACATTTATTGAGGGTCTACCATGTGCAAAGTGCTGGGCGAGTAGTTGTTAAAAAAAAGAAAACCCACTTGAAAACATGAATCCTGTGTTGAGCACATTCTGTGTGCCTTCTTGGATTCTCATGGCTTCACCAACCTCCTGGGCCCTCGCTGCTGGCTTCTCTCCAGCAATCAGCTCCCTGCCAATGTCATGTTCTACTCCCTGCTGCCAATGTCCAGAGGCTTTGGCACTTGCCACTACTTCCTTACATGCACTTGAATGCAACACCATATCACAGGTTAGGTACGTCTGGCTTCACACTCTCAAGGGGCCAGGTGACAGCATGGCAGTTCGTGGGGGTTAACTGGGGGAAAACTGATGAATGGAGATGGCAGATCAATTTCTTCTTCTCCTTCCCTCCCTCAAATGGACTGTTGTCCAGTACGGTATGTCTGGAGATGACCCTTTAGAGAGCAGGCCCTTTGTGTCTCTTCACAAAGCAGCCACACCACCTTGTGTTTGCTTCTCAGCCTTCCAGCCCTCCTTCCTTTCCCCCTCACTTAGGCTGACCTGGGACTGCACCTCCCAGTGAAGCATCAACAATTAAGCTCTTCCTTGAGCCCTGTTTTCTAGGGAGCCTGGGCTAAACCTTGCTCACAGATCCATGCCCTTAATCATCCTAGGTGCCACCGTTCTGCTTATTGTCCCACAGGTCCACTCCCAGCCCTGCTCCTCCAGTACCCACACCAATTTCACTCAGCCAGTGCCCGGCTTTCCTGAGTATGTCTCTGCTTGGCTCTGTGTTCTTACGCCCACCCTGGTTTATCCCAGTGCCCTTGCGATCTGGTGTTTACTTTTCCAGCCTCCATCCCTCCTTCTCCTGGTTAACAATATTATTCTTTCTCTTTGGGAAATTGCTCTTCTCTTACCCTTAATCCCCGTGGCTCCGGTGGGACTGAGCCTCCTTCCCACACCACCCCAGTCTTCACCCACAGTGTCTTCCATACCCCTACTGACAGCAGTTGGTTTGGAGACAGGCATGTGACTAAATCAGTCCCAACAGAGCCAGTCTTGAGATCTTCGTGAGAACTACTGAGAAATAAAACCTCTTTCTCTTCTTAGAAAGAGAAAGGAAGAGAGGCTGGACATGGAGAGAGGCAGCCTGAGAACGAAACCAGACCCAGGGGTGAGAGGACAAGGCTGGCTTTTGATAGCGAGGTTTGAGCCACTGAATGAATTCATGCCTGAAGTTTTCTGCCCTCTAACCTTCCAGTTTTCTGAGTAAATAAATTGTATTTTTGGCTTTCTGTCCCTGTAACGAAAGGTGTACAAACTAATATGGTTCCCTCTCTCTCTCTCTGAATCCCAGGTGTGAATATAAAAACCTGGGGTGCTCAGGGTGATATAACAGAAGAGCTTCTTAGAACCTTGTGATCTGTCTTTCCACTCCAGTGCGGTGGGACAAGCTCCGATGAGTCACTTGGTAGAGACAGGGCCTGGAATCCTGGCCCCGAGGGCTCACACTCCGCCTGGTGCTCAAGCAGCCGTTCATGCCACAGCACGGCCTGTCTTGTCTCGGCTCGCCTCTCCCCTTCCCCTCCTGACTGGTGTTTCTGTCTGAGTGCCTTGCCAACAGTCTGATGCAACTTCTCAAATTCTTCACGCTGCGGGGAAATTTTATGGCCATTCAGGCACACAGTTCTTCAGCAGAGCAGAGCAGGTGGAATTTCTGGCACCCAACCAGGCTGGAGACTCAAAAGCAGGTCTCTTGCTGTGGGAGGTGGTGGCAGCTCGGAGGAACTTTCCTTTCCAGCCTGACCACCTCACGCCTTCCAAGGCTGCTTCCTGCTTGTCATCCTGCTTCACTCGTGTTCCTGTCTTTCCTCACCCTCTTCTTAACGCAGTGTTACTTCTACATTTTGATTTCGTGCACTCTCATACTGCCCTGGCTAATGTTTCTTTAGCCTCCCTTGGTCCTTTGGACGCTCCTCCTTCCTTTGGGTTGCCCCTGTAAAAAAGCAGGTCTTATCAGTTCTGTTCTAACCTGATGTGCAAGAAAGTCTAATTACTGTGAAATACAGCTGTTTCTTCTGACTCAAGCTAAGGGTGTCCCAGTGTGTCAGCACCAAGGACAACCTGTAAGCTCTTCCCCTGTCCTGCCAGGTGTCCAGCAAACCTCTAGGATTCATGTCTATCCTGCTGTGTTCCAAGAGGATTGTCCTCATACAGTGATCAGATGCGTACTGGGCAAGGCCTAAAGCATGTTAAGGTGTCCTGCTTACAGCTGAGTGAACAGCTAATGGGTGAAGTCTTGAAGCACAGATTGAAAAATATTCCCACTCATGCAATAGGGCAAATTTCTCTGACATGTTAGCACCTTTAGTCCAGCACAATTTCTGGATATTTGCATGGTGACACTCATGGCAGCCATGCCCCCAGTCTACTGGACAGACACACTCTGGGTGACCAGCTGACTTTCAGACAACCGATGGTGGAATTCAGGTGTGAGATACATGGATCAAACAATAACTGCAAAGCATATTGAGCATCTTCTGTATGCAAGGCTCTGGCTGAAGGCTAGTGGCTCAAATAAGAAAACATTAAGTGAAAACATTATTACAGGCCAAGCACGGTGGCTCATGCCTGTAATCCTAGCACTCTGGGAGGCCGAGGTGGGAGGATCGCTTGAGCCCAGGAGTTTGAAGTTGCAATGAGCTATGATGGTGCCACTGCACTCTAGCCGGGGCAACAGAACGAGACTCTGTCTCAAACAAACAAACAAAACATCATCATTACAAATTGCAAAATATGCTTTGAACAAAAGGAGCAAGAGGCAGAGACAGAAAAATAAGGGAAGGTGACTATTCAGGAAAGGCTTTTCTGAGGAGGTGACATGAGATAGAACCAAAAGAATGAGAAGACAGTGATCACACAAGCGTTGAAGGAAGGAAGAGAGTTGCAGCCTGAAAGAACAGCACGTGCAAACTCCCTGAGGTAGGTGTGTTAAAGAGACAGAAAGAAAATCATTAGCGCAGAAGCGCCGTGAGCCCAGAAGAATGGTCCTAGGTAAGAACTGGGGCAGGGTCCCGGCAGGAGGTGAGGCCTGAGGGAGCTCAGATGTGAATCTACGTGGAAAATGAAGTCATTGGCATGAGGGAATAGCAGAATAGTTGAAATTCCGAAATCATTTTCACTTCAAAGTGTATGAGAATGGGTTGTGGGAGGCAGAAGAGGAAGCAGCGGAGCCAGCCAGGAGGCTGCAGCCTGTGTGTGGTGGCGTGGGGAGGAACGAAGGATTTCTCCACCCGCCTGGGGTTGGATCAATGGGCCTTACCATTGGATTCGGTGTGACCAGTGAGAAAAAGAGGAATCAGTATGAGACTGACCCATGGTGGTGCATTATAAACAACGACAGGGAACTGTATTTGTGGGAGTGAGCGGGGATCCATTCAGTTTTGGGGTGAAGTTTTAGATGTCTGTGAGACAGCCAGATGGGGACCCCCAGGGGGAAGCTGGAATATGCACCTGGGACAGGGGTGGGTCTGATCTGAAGGCAGGGATTTAGGGATTTGGGCGTCGTCCGCACACGGATGGCATTTAAAGCCACAGGAGCGGATGAGGCCCCTAGGAGAGAGGGGCAGAGGCCCTTCCCCCAGTCACCCCCCTCAAGTCTTCTCCTTGCGTCCTAGTCCTTCCTTCTTCAGGCTTCGGGCACAAAAGGTATAGTTCCCTTCTTCCCTCTCACAAAGAAGCCCGATGGCCCCTGGGCAAGTGGGCCAACTCCGGTCACCCTCTCAGAGAGCCAGTCCCCCGCCTCTCTCTGCTACTCCAGTCAGGTGGTTTCCTTCCCCCACCCCCAAGATCACAGATGATCTTCATGCTAAAGAGAAGAGGAAGGAGGGAGAAACCCCAAACGACGCTACTATCACCACCCAGCCAAGCAACTAGACCAACAAACAAAACTACCGCGTGAGCTCTCAGAAAGCAGCTTAGCCCGCCGGCCCAGCCTGGGGGATAATTTCCTGTCCTACTGCCAGCCTCGGGTCTGAGTCATGCTCCCAGACCGCTTCCTTGGCGCAGCAGCCAGTTTGTCAGAGTGTAGCACGGATCATGTGGAAGGCCGGAGAGAGAATGTGACTGGCTCTGAGCCAACCAGGACCACTCTTGGATGAGCACATGTGTCACTGAAAACGGGTCCCGGAGCCAGCGTGCACCTGTGAAGACACCGCATGTCTTTTTGGTGTGCTGCCTGAGCGTCAAAGACCCCATGTGTAGTTCTCTGCTCTGTTTATGTGAAATGTCGGGATCTTCTCTGACCTCTCTGCGAATGCCCCCTACCCTTAGCACACTCACCCTCATGCCTGCTCCCGCCAACAGCTCCCGGACTAAGCCAGTGGCTAATTCCTGTAGCAGAATGAAGCAAACAGGAAGTGTCCCCGTTAGGGCTGGAGGTTACCCACAGCACTGAGGTTTCCTCTCGGCGCTTTGCACCCCTGCTTCTGTTTAGGCTGCTCTCCCCCTTTCCTTCCAGGCGGTGTCAGGCCACTTTCCTGACCTTTCTCTGCAGTGCTTTAAGGCCACGTGTTTCTCCCCTTCCCACTATTTTCCTTGACCAATCATTGCTGGGCTGCTCAGACAGGTGGTCTGATTTGCAGCCTTGCCCTGGTGCGGGATTCGTCCGTGCGTCTGGGCTCCCGGCTCTCTGCCAGGTTGCAGACCTGCTGTGCAACCCACGTCCCTAACTTCTGCACATTCTTAGCTGTCGCGGCCCCGGCTTCCTGCCTGCCTTTGTGCTAAGCCACCACCCCCGCAGTTCCTGCGCTGACATACAACGTGCACACGCAGAAACTGATTTTTGTTTCATGACTGCTTTAAATACCTGGACGCTGTGGTTGAGTCTCTGCGCCTCTTATTTATATATTTTGTCACATTTTGACTCACCAAAAACTACTCCGTCTCTGATTGCTCCACACGGAGAGGGTCTGCCTCCTGCAGCTTTTGCCTGGTGGTCAATGTTTGTGTGTGTCACCGCTCCTGAGCAGGGTTGCCACTGATTCTTAAAAGTGTTTCTTCTTCCTGGCCCAGGAATGTCTGTTTCATGTTAGTTCATCATTCAGAGCTTCCTGGGAGACCCGCTTCTAGCCTTTATTGACTTTACTATTGTCTGTCGTATAAGTGGCTTTAATGAAACTGTTTAAGGAAAGGATGCGTGGTTGTCGCTAGTACTGTAGACTAAATTAGTCTGGGTCTCCTGAGTGAATATGGTTCAGTTATACTTCCTCACTCTGAGAAAGTTAAGAATGACCATGTGATTTGTTTTGGACAAAGAAATAGGAGCAGAAACGATATGTGTCATCTCCAAGTGGAAACTTTTAAGAGCCACTGTGTACTTTGGCATACTTCCTTTATTCTGCCAAGGCCAGCATCATCCAATAGAAATACAGTGCAAGCCACTGTGACATTTTAAATGTTCTAGTAGGCACACTAAAAAGGTTCAAAGAAAAAAGTAACATTACTTTTAATAATATATTCTATTTAACCCTATATATCCAAAGTATCATTTCAACAGGTAATCAATATTAAAAACTATTTGTGAGATATATTACATTCTTTTTTTTCATAATTAAGTCTTTGAAATCTCGCATGTATTTTACAATCACATCTCAAATCAGACGAGCCACATTTCAAGGACGTGATAGCTGGATATGGACAGTGACGACCAAATTGGACAGCACAGTCCCCAGCAAGCATGGAAGCACAGACAGAGCTTCTCCTTGCCTGGCTCCCTAGGGGGGTGACATAAAGCAAAGGGCACAACTGACCTTCAAAGGATGCGTAGGTGAGAATGGGGAGTAAGACTTTGCTGGTTTCAGTTACTGAGACTTTGGGGTTATCTGTTGCTGCCGCATAACTTGACTAACAGAGAAACTGATATAGGGTGCAAGATACTGGCGTAATAATCAGCTGAAATATGTGGTACCTACTAGTTAAGGGCCTAAGCAACAAGTAGCAAGCAAACTTCAAGGACAGTAATTCCCTTGTTGCAGTGGCAAAACATTTGGTAAATCTCTCACTTCTGAAAACTTAGAAGGTTGTACATAATGCGCTTGTAGTTTTAGGGAAAGAAGTTGGATGACAAAATATTAATAGCATGTGTTTGTTGCTGTTGGCTGCATTTATCAAGGAGTTAGAAGAAAAAAATCAGCTCAGAAGAGAATTGCTTGATTTGAAATAAAAATAAAAGAAATAGAGATTGTTCAAAAAATTTTGGAGCTCACATGGCAGAGGCTTATTGCTTATTATTAACCCCGAACAGTAAAAGACAAAATCAGGAAATGCATTTCAGGGTCAAAGGCAGATTCACATGCAGCCTCACTTCAAAGTAGCAAATCCAGACACAAACATGGAAACCTCTGAATGGATTAAATAAATCCTCTTAATTGGATAAAAGAACTTTGAGAAAAGACACCAAAAGCATGGTTCTCTTATTAAATAAGACTGCTGGACCCAAGGAGCCCACAATTTTGTATATATGTGTGTGTGTGTGTATGTGGGCGGCGTGTGTGTGTCCCACTAACTTTTAAATTTTATCACCCCAAAATCCAGGAGCCTGGACTTTAGAAGTCTATGACTTTCCTCTCCCAGACATTGCTGCCTCTATCAACTAATATCTGGAGAGGGCAACAGAAATTATCCCTTCTACCTGCAACACTACCACCCTTGCCACCACAATCAGGCTAATCGATTGCGGCTAATTTAAACAGGTCCTGTAATGTGTTTATGTTAGTCATCACAGGAAGGCCCAGAAACCCAAGTACTATGGTCTGAATGTTTGTGATTCCCCCAAAATCCATATGTTGAAATCCTAACCACTAAGGTGATGGTATTACCAGGTGGGGTCTCTAGGAGGTGGTTAGGTCGTGGGAGTGGAGCCCTCATGGATGGGATTGGGGCCCTTATAAAAGAGGTGTAGAGAGACCCGTTGCTGCTTCTGCCGTGTGAGGTCAGAATGAGAAGATGAATGCCTGTGAGGAAGTGGGCCCTCGCCAGACACTGAATCTGCTGGCACCTTGATCTTGGACTTCCCAGCTTCCAGGATTGTGAGAAATATATTTCTGTTGTTTATTAACTACACAGTATATGGTATTTTGTTATAGTAGCCTGGACAGACTAAGACATGCAGTCATCTCATCTTCTGCCCACTAAAGTCCATACGGCCCTTCATATCCCTGTTGAATCACCATCCCCAACTCTGAAACCTTTCAACTCCTCTTGAATTTCTGAAGCACTTCAAGCAGAGCCCTACTAAACCCCACTATTTCACACTTTCCCAACTCCTAAAACTCTGCATATTAGCATTATATTATCTTACATACTCTTCCTTAAGTATTCCCTGTAACTTCCCCCTCTGTAGAAAACCTGATTTTTCCCTGAGGACTCCGATTTCTTTGCAGGAGCAGCTGTGTGTTTCTCCCACCGCTCCCAGGTCTGCACAAGCCTTTATCCCTAAAGTCTCTCTCTTTTGAATGTCATGTCATCAAATTGCAGTATTGAATATACTTCACTGTTGCTGTCACATGTGTATCGCTAGGATGTTAGTCCTGATTTCTCAATGAGTTTATCTCCTGCTCACAACACTATATTCTATATGGTTCCTGTTAAATACACCTGTGTGGTCTTTCCAATGACCCTGGCCTCTCAGTCCCATGAACTTCTTTTCTCCACTGATCGGGCTTTACTCTCTGTATCAGCTGCCAATTCCCATAGAAATATCTTAGACTATGCCATTATCAGGAACTGTAAACACTGCACAGTCTCGTTTCCAAGTATCCCAATCCCTGGGCACCAGAGACAGTGTACTTCCTCTAGAACTCCATCCTTGACAGTAAGGTGACCTCCAACCCATAGACCCTATTTTTTTTTAAATGTCTCCTTCATTAAATAGCCATTTCCCCTTTCTTACCAAGCTTAAATAGCATGGTGCTATGGGCTGAATCGTATCCCCTCTTAAATCCCTATGTTAAAGCCCTAACTTCCAGTATCTCAGAATGTGACTATATTTGGAAGTGGAGCCTTTGATGAAGTAATTAAGATTAACTAAGGTCATATGGGTGAGCCCTAATCCAATCTGGCTGGCATCCCTACAAAAAGAGGAAATTTGGATACACAAAGGGACATCAGGGAAATGTGCACAGAGAAAACACCACATGAGGACACAGCAAGACGGTGGCCATGTACAAGCCAAGGAGAGGCCTCAGGAGAAACCAAGCCGGATAACACCTTGATCTTAGACTGACAGCCTTCAGACTTTGAGAAAATAAATTTCTGTTATTTAAGCTCCCCTACCCCTGGTCAAACCAGTCTGTGACATTCAAGACTTAAAAGGAACCTCAGGTCCTTCCTTTTGACGGGCAGGAAGCTAGTCTCCAAGGAAGACAGATTCTCTAACACGTCACAGTGTCAAGCAGGATAATGGATAGATGATCAAATTACATTTGGTCAAAGTACATCTGTGCCCCTACATACAGGGCCCTTATAACATTTACCCAGTGGGATTTTAGAATTTTGAATGACTGCTGTGTGTCTATCACACTTTCCCAAATTTCAGTGGGGAGATGATGTTACGGCATGAAAGGAAAACACTGGGGCAGCTCAGGGATACAGAGATACCCAGGACAAAGGAAATGAGAAGTCATGGATAGGAAGTAACTTCCCTTTGGAATTAAATATTTAAGGAATAAAGGTTGTAATTATGTTTAGCTCCACTGGCCACTGGGCTGTTTCTCAGACCTTAACTCCTTACAGATATGGTCATGGGAGGACCAGGACACTATGTGAATTACAGTAAAACAAGTCAAACCTGGCACGGATCATCATTGGTACCTGCTGTGTATATCCTGTAAGTATCAGCCAGACCGATCTTCACAAACGCAAATCACACCATGTTGCTCTGCATGGAAACCCTTCAATGGCTCCCCACACCCTCTAAGATAAAATTTAAGCTTCTTTAACATGGTGGACAGGCTCTTCATCATATGACCCTGGTTTTCTTTTGCAGCCTCATTTCTTGCCACTCATTTCCTTATGTTTTCAAGAACATAAACATATTTTGAGTTTCTTGCTCATAATATGATGCTTATCTTTATTCATACTTTCCTTGAATACCCTCCTTCCTCCTTTTTTCCTGAGAAACGCCTACTA
The DNA here is from genome assembly GCA_004363605.1 of Indri indri. NCBI lineage: Eukaryota > Metazoa > Chordata > Mammalia > Primates > Indriidae > Indri > Indri indri. The sequence goes on along the minus strand of RJWJ010000781.1, from coordinate 107,548 downwards.
ATTGTTTAAAACTTAATTCAAAGATCATCTCAGAGAAGTCTGAGCAGACTGCCAGGATGATTAGATATTCTTACTTGACACACCCCAAGACTACACATATGTCATTAAGGTTACCATTGTGCAGGAAAATTATGTACTTATGTGTTATCTTGTTCTTGGGGACTTTGTAAATGCTTGGTAGAGGCTTAATAAATATTTCCTGAATAAGTGGCAACTGAGCAGTTTGTTGCTGAAATAACAGAATCTAACTATAATTTAAAGTTATTACCAATGTGGCAGGGGTATTTTTTTTTTTATTTCAGGATATTATGAGGGTACAAACATTTTGGTTACATTTTATGTCTTTGCCTCACCCAAGCGAGGGTCAGAGGCATGCCTTTCCCCTCTACAATGCTCACCACATCTGTTAGTTGTGAGTTTACCACCCCGCCAACCCCATAATCCCTGGAGAATATTGCTACCATGTGAGCACCATAGTGTTGATCAGTCAGTGCCAATCTGATGGCGAGTACATGTGGAGCCCATTCTTCCGATCTTGTGATACCTCACTTCAGATAATGGGCTCAAGCTCTACGGCAGGGGTATTTTTTATATCAATAATCGATTGTAATTTCCAGAACCTCTCATTTTTTACCTGATAGGCCACCAAAATTCTGACAGTTATAAGTTAACCAGCTTTCCTTGCCAGCATATCTGAGAAGAATCCCAAATGCCTGATCTTTTACCATAGCTTTCCAACATTCCCAGCCTGGAGACAGAGAGATTAGAAGCCAAGGTGATGATTCCCGTGGTGGAAGGAGCTGGTTATGTGGTAATTGTGACGATGTCTTGTCTGATTGTGCAACCATGGCTAAGGCCTTAATGGCCTTTGACACAGCTATGACATTAAGTGTATATTTTTGGACAATGATGTGAAAAAACAGACAATAGTTAAGTAACTTTTTACTAAATGCCAAGCGTTTTAGAAACTTGTGGGACCGTTGTCCAGGAAATCACACCTCACCTACTTCTCCTCTTGTAACTCGAGTTGTCTCTTCCTTGTGACTACCTTGGAACCTGATTATGTCTTTGCATGACATCCTGACCATAGTGGATTGGTTTGTGAGTGGAAACATGAGCCCAACTGGACCAAACATAGCATTTGTCAACTCTGAATCATGCTTGATTGCAACAGAGATTGTCACCTGACCCAAGATTGTCTAATAAAATCCAGGATTGTTTGCCTTGGTAGAAGACAGGTTGGAAGTTATAAGATTGGAGACTTGGAAGACTTATTGGAAAAATCTAGATACCTATGAGAAAGAGTGTAACCAACTTGCAAAAAGAAAAGAAATGAATTGTACATAGATGACTAGGTACAGCGGCTTCACAATAGACATGACCTAAATGGACACCTCAGCCAAGATGACAGATTATCACATGTTGTGGACCTTCAGGATGATTCTAGTATAAATTTAGCCATAAATCTTAGATTATGGAACATTATGGCCCATTGTATTTACAGTTGAAATACAGGAAACAGGATCAGAGAAAGAAAGTGATAACAATATAATAAATACCTCAGTGAAAGAGGCTAGACTTGGGCTTCAAATTATATTGGCAGGTCTTTGATTCCAACTCTCCTGGTGTGTTAAAGTGCTGAAAACTGTAGATTCACCTCTATGGTGGATTAAAGAGGGTCAGAAACATCTCTGACACTTCTCCCATTGTGAGGTGGAGTCTATGTCCCCTCCACTTGAACTTGGGTGGGCTCCGTGACTGCTCTGATGGACAGAATGTGGTGGATGTGGCACTGGGCCGGTTTCTGGACCCAGACCTGAACAGACTGGCAGCTTCTACGTCCTGTCACTTGGAACACTCACTCTTGGGAGCAAGCTTCCGTGTAAGAAGTACAACTACACTGACAGCACCATGTTGTGAGAAGCCAAAGCCACGTGAAGAGGCCCTGGGGATGAGATACCGTGTGGAGGGACCGAGAGACCAAGGAGGACTGAGATGTTCGATATGTGAGGAAGACATTGGAGCCATCTTAGAACTGGATGCTCAGCCCCAGTGACTCTGGCTGACAATATGTGGGTCGGAAACAAGCTGCCTACCTGAGGCCATCCTGAGTTCCTGACCCCTAAATTTTAAGCAAATAAAATAGCCATTTTAGCACACTAAGTTTTGTGGTAGTTTGCTATGCAGCAATAATAGATAACAGGAACAGATATAGGCACCTAGAAGAGGGGTGCTGCCATCACAAAAATATAAAGTATGTGGCACTGGTTTCATGACTGGACAGTGGGCAAAGACTAAAAAGTTGTCAAGGAGAGTGTTAATGAAGCCTGGAAGGACAGGGGGTCCTTACTGGGGGTTGGCAGAAGGGTGACACATATTGTATAATAGGAGAAGGCTGAGCAGAACTGTCACCCTAGATATTTTGGAAAATAAAAAGTAGGCCTAATAAACTGATGGGTTTTGCTAAGCAGATTTCTGGGTAGAATGTTAAAAGTGCCAACTGTTCTTGTATCTTCATATGACAAAGTATGGAGAGGAAGGAATAAGATTAAAATATAAGTTATTTAATTTTTTAAGCAGAATTCAGAGGAAACATATAGGATCCAGGACTTGTTAGCTTCAAAAATAGAACTATTTCTCATCTGTTTTCCATTTAAGAAAACATTTTAAAAGCAAGAGATAGCCTCTAGGTAGAGACCAAAACCAGGGCAACAAGACAAAGACTCAGGGTGAAGACAAAGTTAAAGCTGCAACTGTAAATCCCTTTTATATGACCTCAGAAAAATTTAAGTTGATGCCTTGTGGGCTCTTTCAGCTAGACAAAAGATTTCCTAAGGATTTTAAGAGTGTGCCTTACAGACTTCTCTGTTAAGCAATAGAGATTTTAATAATCTTAAGGATATTGTCCCATTCTTAAGCAGCTTTGCTAGGGCCCAAGGCAGAGAAGAGCCTACCTCAAAAAGATGTGTGGGCATGCCTTTTATCTAACAAAATAAGATTATGATTTGATACACAGGAATCCAAGGATGTTTTTAAAGGAATTGTACCACCTTGGACTGAAAGGGTCAGAGTCAATATCAAATTTAAAAGAAGGCCTTTGGGTCCCAAAACTAATACGGGAAGGATTCAGACTGAAGAATTTATTTAGCATAAAGCACGGGCTATTTCTTAAGGAAAAGGAAGAATGACTTATAGGGTAGAATCAAGGGCCACAGAGAATCATATCAAGGGTGCAGGACCAGGGACTAATCAAGGAATTGGCAACACGTGCTTTATTGGGTGTCAGCATTGTTCTGGAACAATACTGCTCTGAGCCTCTTGTTTTTCTCCTTTTTGAAAGGGCTTATTTAGACATTTCTGTTCCATCATTGTATGTCGGGTGTGTGCATGTATATACAGAGAGAAGGTGGAGGGGAGAGAGAAAGTCAGGCGGCAGGTAATTTATTTTTTTATTTTCAGGACTTCAGACTGAGAGGATATGTACTTGAGTAACCAAACCCAAGGTGGTTTATTTGTACCTGGACCTGATCACTGGAACCTTGAGCCTAAGCTTAATGATATGATGGGATGAGACTTCTGGGGATTGCAGAAGAGGGTTAACACATTTTGCATGTAGGAAGAATACAGTTTGTGACCACAGGGCAGACTGTGGCAGATCAAAGATGGCCACAAATTCTTTGACACTTCTCCCATTGATAAGCAGGGAGTTTGTGCCCCTCCCTTTAAATCTGGTTAGATTCTGTGGCCGTTTTGACCAATTAAATATGGTCAAAGTGAAGTTGTGCTAATTTCTGGATCCGGGTTTCAGGCGATTGGCAATTTTCACTTCCTGTTTCTTGCAACCCTCAGTTTTGGAATCCAGCCACTACTTGAGAAGTATGACACCCCCGTGCTGCGAGAAGCCCAACCACGTGGAGAGGCCTGGAGGAAGAGGCTTCCTGCAGAGAGAGAGAACCAAAGAGAAGGGATGTACCACGTATGAGTGACAGCCCTCTTGGAGGTAGATCCTCCAGTCCTAGTTGATGCCTCATGTATCAAAAATAAACTCTTTCAGAATTCATGACCTATAAAAATCATAAGCAAAATAAACTGGCTGTTTTGAGCTACTGTGCTTGGGTCAGTTTATTACACAGCCATAGATCACCAGAACAACTTCTACTTTCAGTGCACTACTTAATCAAAAGCACTTGCTCTTCCCATCATGAAAATTGTTAGTTATACAAAATTTGAAATGATAATTTCTGGCCAATAGAATGCAGCCAAAGTAATGATGTCTTAATTTTGAGCCAGGGCCTTAAGAGGCTTGTGTGTGCTTCTGCTCTTTCTCTTGGAAGCTTTGGAGCCTAAAGGCATGAGTCATCCCAGCTGACCCTCCAGCTGACCCTCCGGCTGACCACAGACTTATGAGCAAGCCCGGCTGAGATCAACTCAGCCCAGCCCAGCCCAGAAGAACCCACCCAGTTGGACCTGGCCTAAATCATGAACTAAAAAGTGGGAGCTGTTGTTAAGTTGTAAGTTTTGAAGTAGTTTGTTAAAAAACAAGAGCTAACTGTTTAACAGTGGTACAACAACCTTCTATTTCATTTATTGCCAATCAAGAACAAAGTGGAGAAATATTGGTTGTTTTGTCCAGTTTTAGGAAATTTGCTTATTTTTATTTCTTTGTAAGTTTGAGTATGAAACCAATTAACTTTTAGTATTTCTCTGTGACAGGATACAATGGGAACAGAGAAACACTTCTGTGACATTCCTTCCAAAAACTCAAAACCTGAATTCAATTGCAAGAACACATCAGATAAATCCAAAATGAGAGACATTCTACAAATGTGTCAAGGTCATAAAAGCCAAGGAAACACCAAGAAACCATTCTGATTGGAAGGAGACTAAAGAGATGTGACAACAAAAATGCAACACATGATTCTGGAGTGGATCTTTTTACTATAAATAACATTATTGGGACACTGGTCAAAATTTGGGTGGATTCTATGGATTAGATGGTAGCAGTGGACCAGTGTCAACTTACCAACTTTGGTAGTTGTATTGTGGTTATGTAGGAAATGTCCTTGTTTATAAGAATTATGTACTAAAATATCTGGAGGTTTTGGGGCATCATGTAGACAACTTATTCTGAATGGTTCAGTTAAAAAAGTTTAAAATGAAAAAGAATAACAAATATTAATGGTACAGCATTTCTGGTCCCACAAGATAATAAAGAACAGATTCTTTCGCTGAAGTCAATAATTTGTTCTTGATTGTCAGACTTACTGCCCAAAAAATGCTGCCTGGGAGCCTATTTCCCATGACTTTTTCTCACATTATTTTAAACGAGAAAAATTGTATGCTTGACACATCAAACCAAAGCACCTAATCATTTTCTGTAACCTGGAACCAAAGCACAGTAAAATGCCTGTATATCAAAACCACCATGCTAGTATGTAAAACATTTCAAACATCACTTTCTGATCACAGGTTAATATGGTTATTAATAAACTGTTGCTCGGCTTGCAACGTCTCAGACATAACCCCCTTTGCGGTCACTTAGTGTGCTTTTCAAAATGGTCTATATATTATATACGTATTATCTATGCTTATGATAATGTATCAATTTTATTTGACTCAAGACATTATTTTTATTATTTTTTATTAACTCAAGACTTATTCTATCCATAGTTTTATTTAAATGAGGTATTCAGTCTTAGGGAAAAATATATAATTTCCCTACATGAGCAGTGATGAAAAAATATTGTAATGAAACATAAGTATGTTCAATGAAGTTTGAGTAGTAAAATCCAAGAGGCATTCTAGTGAAAAAAATGTTACCCATGGACTATGCCTGTATATCACAAAGCTACAATCATTTCAGCCCGTAAGCCTTGTCTTTTTTTTTTTTTTTTTGAGACAAAGTCTCTCTCTGTCACCCAGGCTAGAGAGCGCTGTGGCAACATCCTAGCTAACAGCAACCTCAAACTCCTGTGCTCAAGTGATCCTCCTGCTTCAGCTTCCTGAGTAGCTGGGACTAGAGGTACCCAACATTGCACCTAGTTAATTTTTTCTATTTTTAGTAGAGATGGGGTCTCATTGTTGTTCAGGCTGATCTTGAACTCCTAACCTCAAGCGATCCTCCCACCTCAGCCTCCCAGAGTGCTAGTATTACAGATGTGAGCCACCGCACCCACCCATTTCAGCTATGAGTCTTAAATAGACAGCTCAGTAAAACAGAATAGATTGATCCTCAAATGCAAGACTTACATCTATACTATATAATATAATAATTCAGCAAATGAGTGAGATTATTGACTAGCATTGGGAAAACCATTTAGACCTATACAACATTATGGATATTGATTTCAGATAACTCACAGGGTTAAACACTTCAAACAGAAAATCTACAAGGAAGTGGAATTGAAATCTATCCATTTTGTACACAGAGAAGAGTTTCCCAAGGACAGAATCAACAGAAGTCAATAAAAGAAGAACGCACAGAAAATTTTAAAATTCTGTGTGTATAAGTTTAAAAGGAAAACAAACATTTGCAGCAAATAGGAGACCAAAGTATTAAATGTTAAAAGCTCGCCCAAATCAATAGAAAAACGTTAAAACAGTGATAGGTATGTAGGAAAGGGCACAGCAAGACAGTTTATAAGAGAAAAAAAATAAATAGTGAACCAAATTATGGGAAAAGAGAACTTTGCTAGTAGTCAAAAAAGATGAAAATCATAAATCTGAGCTACCAGAGCCATCTCCTAAACTAAAGAAGTCATTAAAAATGTCACAATATCTAATGGCAATGAAGGGTAAACTAGCTGGGTACCCTCGTGTAACTAGTGTCTGTGTAAAATAACAGAGCTCTTTTGGAAAGTAATTTGACATGCTGACCCAAGAGCCATAAATATTAATATATTTTGACCCATTATACTTTTGGAATTTGCTATTCTTTCCTTTTGCACAAAGACGATCTTTACAATATTGTTTATAATAGCGGAAGAAAGTACCTGTTGGAGTGAGCCGCAAAAACTAAACAGCCCATGGTTAAGCAAGCTATGGCACCAACACTTTATGTAATAGTTTGCAGTCATTACAATAATTTTTAAAGTGAACAAAAGTGATGATACAATGTTGGAAAAAAGTAGAACACAAAATCATATATCTTAGGTAATTACATAACTTTGTCTCATAAGAACCAAGGTGTACATATAAGTGGTGAGATTATACACCAGGATATTAACAGTGAATGTAAGAAGTACTGAGGTGACAAAAGAGTCTTTAAAAAAATCTTTTCTCTATTTTTCCAAATTAAAAAAGAACACATATTTGTCCTTATAATTAAAAATTATATAAAGAAAGAAGAGACAAGATGACGTTACAGTGCTTGTAGTTAACTGGGAAATTTTTCCCATATAACTGTTTAATGAGCATCACTAAAAAGTGCATGAAACAATCGTACAGATGCTGACGACTGCACTCTGGAAAGCACAACCGGAGGATCATAGACCCACCACCGTGAAAAGCCAGTATCCTACTAGGAGCTGATGACAACTCTACACAAGACTGAGGTCATGCACCAACCTGCCCAAGGAGACTTTCCATACAGTCATAGCTGCTGTAATACTTTACAAGGCTTCATAAACACATCAAATGCTTACTGGCCAGGAAATAAGTCTGGTAGTTAGATATTTTTGTTTATGTTCAACATAATGTGTCTGTGTTTTTCAACTTTTCCTAAGGTTGAGGTCACAGTGTTTTTCCATTATAAAATTGCTCTTGGAAGAAAAAAAAATCAGCAGTCCCATGATACAATGTGTTTTTAATGCAGGAGTAACCAGTAGAAGTAAGATCCTTTTTTTTCCCCCAAAGATTATTCTAAAAGTTCAAATTGGATGTACGCTGTTCATATTTTAAACCAAGGAAGTACATTGGTAATATCATTTTACTTGTAGTTTTGCTGCTTCTTAGAATGCAGGATGTTTACAGTGAATGTAATACGGTAGGGGGTAATCTGCCATTCATCTTTACAATTCTATCAGCAAAATGTCATGGGAGAAGGCATATCATGTTCTCTTTGAATTACGTTTTTGCAACCTGAGATTTAAGTTCAGGTTCCCTGACGCACTCCTAGGCATTGAATCCGAATTAATTATTGTGTCCAATTTCCTCCACCTAGCCCCTGGGGCAAGTGCAAACAAGCCAACAATGGTTACCTCCATGGCCACTGAAGATCGTATCAAAGGAAAGCACAGAGTGGTACAATGTTCCACTGGTAAGAACTTATTCATTGAGAAGGACTGAAGGGAGAGTCAGGTTGGCACAAATTGGAAGCTATTGGATACACTTAATGTCTTCTAGTTTAATTCACACCTTCCAGGTATGGATTAAATCATGTCAAGAAAAGCTTTGCCCTAATGATTGGAGGAGGTGGTTTCTTTTTTTCTTTCTTTCATTCTTTCTGTTTTTCACTCTAGGAGCAATTAGCCGGGTACTACTTGTAATGGGGAAGGCAGGCCTCATGCCAGATTACCACCCATTCTCATGGGGAAAACGGTTCTGTATGACGAGTCAGATTTGGTGTCAAAGATGATTCATGAAAAGGAAAAGCAGATATAAGCCTTTCTAAGGCTCCTCCTTCTCCGAAAGATTTTTAAAACCCTCAAAATATTTCATTTCCTGTGATATTGTAAGTTCCTGATAAATAAAAATTGGATTGATGAAGAAATTTTGTCATTTTGTCCTCTAAAGGACATGTACTTGCTCTTAGATTGTCTTTTTGGTCTTGGCTGTAATTCTCCATAAAATCTCTCACGGAGACACTCTGTAGGCTGGTCCTGGGGGAAGAACAATAGAATAGCTTTTCTTATTCTATGAGAGACATAAATGAAGAATTCCTTCCTTTTGATGTAAATTTTGGGGCAGGATTTTTGAGAATGACTTTGTAAATCATCTGTGAGTTTTACTTCTGCACAAGGGGATATTTTAAAAATAAAAATAATAAATACTATTATTAACAACAAAAAATTTTCATCAATAATAATAACAAAAGCCATTAGAGAGACTATACAGGGCCACAGTTAGGAAGTGGATGATAGACAGCCCTGGCTTAGATCCCAAGCCAGTAATGGTCAGGACTGGGATTTTACCACCTCTCTAGAAGCCATTATTATTGGCTGTGCTTTGTTCATCATGTAGGTGAGGAGGAAGGAGGTCAAATGCTAAGAGAGAGATGGAGAGGCAGCTGGGACCAGATCATGAAAGGCCTTGCTTCTGAGTTTGGATTGAATCATAAGTGTGAAAGCCTTTGGAAAAAGCGTGGCTTAGAGACTGAAATATACATATATTATGCATATAGTATGCAATAGACATTTGGCTGCATGACGGAGAATGGATGGACAGGGACAAGATTGGAAGCATGACCTGGGAGGATAATGCGGTGGTCTCGTGAGAAGTGACAATGGCTTGGGCAAGGTTAAAGACAGTAGGGATAGGGAGAAATGGACAAATTCTGAATCTGTCTGGATGTTAGAAATCCACAGGACATGGGGATTGGTTGAAAGTGTCAAGAATCACTTTACCTTACAGTATTCAAAGAAGGATGTGCCAAGGTGTTACTCTCCTGGTGTATACTGCGTGTTAACAAGGACCATCTGAGACCTGGTAATTTAGTCCAGAAGAACAATAAACTTGTATAATTCTCTGCAGGCTTTTGGACAAGACCCCTTTTAGCACCTGACTGGTTGTTCTGCTCACTGACCCATAGGGTTGGCCATCAGAATACTTCCAGAGGACTCAGCCTTTTTGTATGTTTTGGACTTATAATGGAAAAATGGAAATCCTTCATGCAGCTTTCTAAGTACATTATTAATTTTTCTTTATTAAAGATTGTTATTTAAATTTTCTTTATTAAAATCTATATTTTTATGTAAGGAAGAAAAAAATAATTTTTATTTTAAAATCTTTATAAAACATTTTTTAAAAATTAAAAGCAGTTTATATATCTAGATCTGTTACCACAATTTCCAGTTCACTAAATTGTAAGTAGCTGCATGGCCCATTTGTAATTTTCCCTTGATATCATCCTTCTGGAATACAAGTTAACTTTGAAAGAAAAAGCAGATGTTTCAAGGGGTATTTATTGAATTCAGAGCATTGATATGAGCATGAAAATAAGCATACCTGATTGGGTAGTATTTTGCTAATTAAGAAATTCAGAATGAATAAATATCCCATTCTGACTTTGCTATATTTTTTATGAATAATGAGATATTTTAAAAACCTGCTTGTTTTTCCCCTAGGAAATTGATTTGGTCGCTTTAATTAATGTTAATTTTGTATTGAGAAATAATTCCTTAGAGCTAGGAAACAAAATGCCACTTGAAGATTTAATATTGTTTTAATTTAATGTATTAATTTATTGTTCAGGTATTTATTCTTTGATGACAATAAGCCAATTTTTTAAAAGAAAAATCTATATTATAATTCCATTTCCTAGAGCACACCGTTTAGGTCACATATGCTTTCCAGAGTTACGAACCAGGATTTATGTATACTGGCATAGTAACAGCATCAATGAATTCACTAGCATCAATCGGAAGTTAATGCTGATGATAACCATTTGCCTTTATGTTACGCTACAGCTTACCCAGTGCTTTTATTTCTTTTTATCTTATTTATCATCTCAAATGGTCTGTAATGTTAAGTACGCTAGCCATTAATCCTTCTTTTTAAACATGAGAGAGCAGAAATTGAGGGACCAAGTATCTTTCTCAAAAGTCAACTCCTGGTAAGTAGGGAAGTAAGTCAGCCTTGAAAACATGTCTTCCATACCTTTGTATGAGCTCGTTAATGGGAGTCCATCACCTAACTCTGTCCACTGTGCCCTCGGCAGTGACCATTAGTCCACTGCATGCCTTTACATTTTTGTCCTGATATCTGCTATGCCCAAGACATGTCCTCACAACACAGGGACAGCCAAGAATCCCAGTGCTCCACTGGGCCCCACTTAGGTGAGAATCCTTAGGCCAGAGCTACTTCGGGGATCATTTGCCCTGGAGGTGCCTTGACTTTTCTTAGGGCAATTTTTGGAAACAGACTCCTTGCTCAAGACCTTGGTCACCCTGGTCATTTGTGCCACCTTAAACAACCTTCCCAAGAAATGGATTACATGCATGGGACATCAGGACCCTTAGTGAACATTAGGGAACTCAGTAATGAACTTTACGGATGTCTAGCTAATCACAAAATCTCATAGTCGGCAAGCCTAAACTTCTATACAGCTTTGAAAAAATAGTTTTTCTCATTATCTCTGTTTTCTTTCTGCAGAAGAAATGTTTCATATAAGATACTGAATGACATTCACCCACGCACACCGCACTTCCATAGGTATGTTAATTTCCTAGTGCTGCCATGACAAAGTACCACAGACTGGGTGGCTTAAAAGCAACAGGAACTTACTCAGTTCTGGAGGTTACAAGTTAAAATCAAGGTGTCAGCAGGGCCATGCTCCCTCCAAAACCTCTAGGGGAAGAGTCTTCCTTGTGCCTTTCTAGCTTCTGGTATTCCTTGGCTTGTGACAGCGTAACTCCAATCTCTGCCTCCATCTTTCCACGGCTGTCTTCTCCCTGTGTGTCTCTGCCTCGTCACGTGGCATTCTTTTTTATAGTGACAGCTATGTATTAGATTATGGGCCCACTCTACTCCAGTGTGACTTCATCTTAACTATGTCTTCAATGACTCCACTTCCAAATAAGCTCTGTCTGAGGTTCTGAGGCTTAAGCCTTCAACATAGCAGTTTTGGGTGAAACAATTCAATCCATAACAATAGCTGTATCTGAGATTGGTCACAGCTCTTTAAAGTATCAGCCAAAAGCCCAAAACTTTCTCTTGGATTCAAGAGGACAACATTGGAACGCACGCAAGAGTTATTATGTTAGTATAGAGATAAACTCGAATTTGTTCTAATTTTTTAAAAGAAAAGATCATAAGTCTTATTAACTCACAACTGACAAACACAATGATTTGTGATAGAAAAAGGTACTACCCAGAGAGCAAGGAGTCTCCAAAACTTGCCCTAAGAAAAGCCAAGATCGGGCACTGCCAGGGCAGATGATCCCCGACTTAGCTCTGGCCTAAGGATTCTCACCTAAGCGGGGCCCAGGTGGAGCATTGGGATTCTTGGCTGTCCCTGTGTTGTGAAGTCGTGTCTTGGGCACAGCAGATATCAGGACACAAGTGTAAACGCATGCAGTGGACTGATGGTGACTGCCGCGCACACCGTGGACAGAGCTGTGGGTGATGGGCTCTCATTAACGAGCTCATATAAAGGTATGGGAATGGGAAATGTTGGAGCCTCAGCCACGAACCCTGGGCTAAGCATGTCTCCTGTAGGCTAAAATCAGTTGATGATGGTAGATTGAGAATTATTGTTTCAAAACAGAATAATACAAGATGTTTAGAAATTTGTTTGTAATTTAGATCCCAAGAGTCTTGGTCTAGGAAAGATTCATATTCCTCACCAGTCACTTGGAAGAAAGGAGGTAACACTCTCCAGTGAGTAATTAGGACTATTTGCAAGTGTGTGGGCAGGGTTTAGAAAGAGCAACAAAGGACTGCGCCCTACTTTAGGCCAGTCAAAGCAGGGAGCCATTTCCACCCCTCGGTGGGGAGGGGCAGGGGGAGGAAGCATTTCCCAAGGCTGGGAGACAGCTGTGTGGACAGGGCTGCAGCCAGGAGCGGTGCGTGCAGGAAAGGCCAGCACACAAGCAGCAGGGCCTGGCCAGAACAGGGCCAGGGGACTAAACACCCAGCCTCACTCCTCCTTCCCTCTGTCTCCTGCTAGGGACTCCCATTGGTTGACCCCAGCTAGAAGCAGGAGGGCGAGGGAGCCCATGGATGCAGTCCACACAGTGCGTTTCTGGGGACACAAAACAAAACAGGGTCCATGGGTGGAGGAACTGGATGAGTAAATGGAGAGAACCAGCCCAGGCATTTCAGGATACTTCTGACTGCAAAGGACAGAACCCTATCTTAAATGAACTTAGACAAAACAATAAATGTCTTGGAAGTTACTATGTTGTCTCTCCACCAAAACTCATGTTGAAACTTAATCTCCAATACAACAGTGTAAAGTGGTGGTTAGGTTGTCAGGGTAGAACCCCACGAATGGGAATAGTGACTTTATAAAAGATGTTGAAGGGAGCTCCTTTGCCCTTCTGCCGTGTGAAGACGCAATGACAGCGTGCCATCTATGGAGCAGAGAGCAGGCTCTTATCAGATGCTGAATCTGCCAGCACCTTGGTATTGGCCTTCCCAGCCTCCAGAACTGTGAGAAATAAATTTCTGTTGTTTATAAATTACCCAGTCCCAGGTATTTTGTTATAGCAGCCCAAGACTATAGAGAGAAATTGGTACTGAGAAGTGGGGGTGTTGCTATAACAAATATCTGAAAATGTGGAAGTGGCTTTGGAACTGGGCGATGGTAGAGGCTGGAAGAGTTTGGAAGTGAATGCTAGGAACAGACCGTATTGCCATGAGTAGAGCATTAAGGGTGATTTTGGAGAGGGCCCAGAAGAAGAGGATGGCTGTAGAAAGAACCTCAGTCTTTTCAGAGATTATCTAAATGGTTGTGAACAGAATGCTGGAGAAATATGGACACTAAAGACCATTATGATGAGGTCTAATATGGAAATGAAAAACAAGGTATTGGACAATGGTGGAAAGGCCACCCTTGTTACAAAGTGGCCAAGAACTTGGCTGAATTATGTCCATGTCCTAGGACTTTGTAAAAGGCAGAACTCAAGAGTGATGAACTAGGACATTTGGCAGAAGAAATTTCTAAGCAACTAAGTGTTCAGGGTGGTGCATGGTTTCCGTTAACTGCTTATTGTATAATGTGAGAAGAGAGAAATGAATTAAAGACAGAATTTATCATCAAAAGGGAAGCAGAACTTAAGATTTGAAAAATTCTCAGCCTGGCCATGTACAGTAAATGAAAAAGCGTATTGAGGAGAGAGCACCAAGGTGTGTCCAAGCGACCATTGGTGAGGAGATTAGCGTGGACCGAAGGAAGCCAGGTGTTATTCTTCAAGACAATGAGTGAATGACCCTGAAGGCATTTTGGAGGTTTTTGAGACCACCACTCTCATCACTGGCCCAGAGCGCCAGGGCCTTCAGGGTAGAATGGTTTTCAGGGAGGAGCCCAGGGTGCCCATGGGGCCTCGGGACCCACTGCCCAAGGCCATCTTAAGTCTCTGCTTTCCACATCTTGCAGCAGTGCTCCTGGGCTGCCCCAGTTGTGGCTAAAGCAGGCCCAGGTGTGGCTTGGTGCAGGCTATAGACCTTGGTAGCAACCACATGGTGCTAATTCTGCAGGCTCGCAGAGTTCAACACCTGTAAAGGCAGAGCTGCCTCCATCTAAACTTCAAAGGATGCCTCAGAGACCCTCAGAAACCAGGCAGAGAACCATTGAAGGGGCAGGGGCATCAAAGAGAGTCCCGACTAGTGTGATGCTTATTGGAGCCAAGGGGGCAGGGTCACTTCAGAGAGTCCCCACTAGCGCAATGCTCAGTGGATCCATACGAGCAGGGCTGCCCACAAGACCTCAAAACGGTGGAGCCACCAGTGTGCAATGCTAGCCTGGGAGAGCTGCAGACACCTGACTCCAACTTGTGAGAGCTGTGGTTTGGGCTGTGCCCAGCAAAGCCTTGGAGGTGGGATGGCCAGGAGATGTGGGGGCCCAACCCCTGGCCCAGTGTGTCCAGAAGTCAGGACATGGAGTCAGAGAAGATTATGCTCAAGCCTCAAGATGTAATGTTGGTTGCTTTGTGGGGTTTTGGTCTTACTTGGGACCTGTTATCCCTTCATCTTTCCTGTTTCTCCCTTTTGGAATGGAAATGTCTATCCTATGCTTATCCCACTACTGTGTTTTGGAAGCACGTGACCTGTTTGGTTTCCCAGGCTCACATCTGGAAGGAAATTTGTCTCAGGGTGATTATGCCTCATGTCTCATCCGTACCTGATGTAGACAAGAGTCTGGATGTTAGGCTTTTGAGTTGATGCTAGAATGAGTTAAGACTTTTGGGCCTGTTGGAGTAGAATAAATGCATGTTGCATGTGAGAGCATGAACTTTGGGGGGCTGGAGTGGAATGCTGGGTTTGAATGTGTTTCTTCCAAAATTCAGGTGTTGAAACTTAATGGCCAATGTCATGGTGTTAAGAGGTGGGGCCTTTAAGAAGTGGTGAAGAAGTGGCCATGAGAGCTTGCCCCTCCTGGATGGCACTGTAAGAGAGACTTTGCAGAGCATTTGACTCTCTTGCCCTTCCACTTTATGCCACGTGAGGACACAGCATTCCTCCCTTCTGGGGATGCAGCAACAAGGCACCATCGTGGAAGCAGAGAGCAGCCCTCTCCAGACAACTGAACCTGTGGCAACTTCATCGGAGACTTCCCAGCCCCCAGAACTGTAAGAAAACAAATTTCTGTTCTTTATACATTGCCCAGTCCCAGATATTTTGTTATAGCAGCACAGACTAAAACAATCACTCCCCATGCAAATTGTGTTCCAAGAGTGTCACTCATTTGGTGTTTCTCATTCAAGAATAACTCACACCCGCATGTCTGGCTAATGCCTTTTCTTGCACCTCCCACCTTTCTTGTTCCAACTCATCATTCAAGACCCTGCTCAAGTCTCACCATCTCCATCAGAACATCCCTGCTCCTACCAGGAGGAAGAAAGAAAACTTTCTGCTCCTGTTCTTCTGCTATGTACCAGAGAGCCATTTAAGTACTCATCGAGGCTGACTTTCCATTGCACTCCGTGATCTATGTCAGCCTCCCTCACCAGACTGTGAGACCTTAAGGGAAAGCATCATGCATTCTGGGCAAACCCACACCCATGCTACACTTGAGCCTGGCATTGGACCTGTGTGTTTTTCACTGAAAGAACCCTGGGGGGTGTGGGAAGGAATGAGGATTGGACCCCACTTTGTGCCCTTCCCACCCATGGCACCCTCACTTGCTTTCTCCTTCTTCCCATTCCTCCTTCTACTCTTGGTTTTTCACTGGTTGGTGATAAATATGGTCACTCGTCCTATCCACATTGGAATATATTAAGATTGGACTTTGGCTTTTAAAAGCAGGTACCTAAGACCCTGAGCTTACAACTCTACCGTGGCTAAACATGTGATGAGTGTTGTGAAGCAAATGTGACCATATTTCCTTTTAGAAACTGATGTTCCCCATAAATATCAGAATTGAAATCTTTTAGGAAATGATGTTTTTATCAGAACTTTTAGAAAAGTATTGATTATTAAGCCGTATTAGTCAAGTGCGCAAAGGATCAAACATCATTTGCCTATCTCAAAAGGGATAGCTTGATTTTACCTTGACAGCCATTGTTGCATTATAACATCTTTTGTTCAGAGACATTTTACTTTGAAATTGGTTCACACTTCACCATTTGGAAACAGAAGTAAAACTGTTCATAGAGTGGATTGAGGGTAAACGGGCTTGCCTTTTTCTTTTTTGGTGTTAACCACAGATGTCTTTAACTCAACGTGGCCTTTCTGACTGACCCTTTCGGTTTCTATAGCTACTTTGTGGACTAAAGTTCAACAGTTTGTGGGTTGGCCAATTTGACATGGTAACCTCCTGAGTGTATTCTGGAAAAAAAAAAAAAAACTTAACATCTCTGTGAAGAGACCTGGTGAAACCCAGGTAAACAATGAATCCTGAGTTTGTGACTACTCGTTAATAGCACGTCTGTGCCAGGCCATAGTAATCAACTAAAATATAGCTTCTGTTATTAAACAGAGTCACCATCTTTATTTATCAGAAAGGTTAACTTTAATTTTTCTGTTACTTCTAGGACATCAAATAAGCAATTCTATCTCCCTCTTCTTTTTTCTGTCAAACTAAAGAAGAGGAAAGGAAAGAAGGAAGGAAGGAGAGAAGGAAGGAAAAAAATTCAGACATTTTCAACAATCGAACAAAGGGAAATTTAACAATTTTTTAAGAATAGTTGCAATGTGTCTCAGCCGAGAATCTTTAATGCAGCTGAGTAAATGAGAAATGTAACACTACTCCTCTTTTGGCTCTGAGCCCCCTATTGAATCCACATTTCTACACTAATTAACATAATTTTTCTAGAAGTAAAATGGAACAGGAGTACAACAGATGTGATGGCATTCAAAGTGGTCAGAACTTCTCAACTGATCGAGGACCAGGAAGAAGGCGCGTCAAAGACGGCTTTACAGCTGGATGACTGGGAATATACACAACAGAGTAGGAAATCAAGGGAGGAACTGAGATCATGAAGTGGTGGCTTAGCTCAAGTTTGGATGTTGCATTTGAGGTACGGACAGCAGAATGTCCAATGGAAGCACAGAGTGGGCAGATAACACGTAGGCAGATAACAAGATATTGGACATAAAGAATAATGCCCCCGGTGCTGCTCTCTGGGATGTATTTGGCACAGGCAGTACAATGGCCTTTCCTAGCAGAGGATTTAGGATGTTTCAGAGAGAGGCAAGTAAGTCTATATATACAATCAGTGCCTGGCACAAGTGGAGCCTTCCACTCGGAGCTCCCCTGTCCCTCTTTCTAGTTGAATTCTCAAATCCTGGCCCACTGAATCATGAAAATGAAGACTGTAAAATATTGCAAATCCTTCAGCATGGAGTGCTCCTTGGAGGTGGGACCATGTCTAGGATGTTCACCAAGGCTCACCCAGCCCCTAACGGAGCCTGCATGTACCTGGTACAGGGTAGACATGAATGAAAGAATAAAAAAATAAAATAAGTTGATTATGTAATATTTGCTGAAAGTAGGAAACTCAGAAAGATTTTTAATTGGATTAAGACAAAAAGATGTTTCCGCTTAATGACAAAATTTAGAGCGAAAGGCTTTATATTAATATATTTATGGTTAATGGAGATTTAACACATTGACTGCCATACTAGAAAAAAATTTTTTCCTTGGGGCCACAGTATTTTATTACAAAAATAGAATAAAAACTTCTAACTTCATGAAAAATTTGTTATCTTTTATTGTTTTCTGTGCATGTTATATGCAACTTGAAAAATGATTCTTGTAGCTCCCAAGGTGAAGAGACTCGTGAGTTACATACACTTCACGAGGCCCCTGGCTCAAAACTAGTGTGAGTTAAATACAACTCACATGGCAGTTAATGTGTTAAATCCCAAGTATTTTACCCTCAATGTTCCTCAAATGTGCCAAGAAGCCTCACACTTCAGGGCCATTGTATTTGCTGCTCCCTCTGCCTGGAATGTCCTTCCCTCAGTTCCCTGCATGGCTCATGTGTTGTGGAACATTCTTTTCTCAGTTCTCTACATGGCTCATGTATTCCAGAATGTTCTTTTCTCAGTTTCCTGTGTGGCTCATGTGTTCTGGAATGTTCTTTTCTCAGTTCTCTGCATTGCTCATGTGTTCACTTCCTTCAGGTCTCTGCTCCAATGTCCCCCACAGCAGGGAGGCCTTGCCTGACTGCCCGTCTAAAATAACACCACCCACCACTCTCTAGATCTTTTGTCTGGCTTCATTTTCTGCCCACTTGACATATCAGGTATTTATGGGTCTCTTTCTATCTCCCCCCACTAGAATTTGTCGGCTTTGTGAGGGAACAACTTTGTTTTTTTCACTAGTGTTTCTTCACTCCCTGGCGTGGTGTCTCATATGAGGCAGGTACTCATTAACTATTTTAATGAATGAATGATTGAAGGTAGAAACAAATATGAATTTTAAAACCTGATGCTTAAAACCACATTCTTAATCAATATTTCAGTTCAACTAAGTAACCATTATTATTGGGCCATAGAAACAACTATGTTTATGTGAAAACAGCCTAGTGTATTTAATTTTATTGCATTTAACTACAAACTAACCTTCTGTTTATGGACATTGTGACATGGAGATACATTTTCCTCATTTTTATATACCCTTTTAATACCATTAACCTATTCTGAAATATGTTACTGCTCACTTACTCAGCAATTATTTTATCTGCAGGGTAAATAAGACAAAACATCTGCCTCCTAGACACATATAATCAGTTGTGCAAATACAGACTCAGGTTAGGTACAGCAAAAGCAGGGCTTTTTGTACACACTCGTGTTTAATCTTTAAATGAGTCTTCTAGTGGGGCTTTTGACAATCTGATAGCCAAAATGCATTTATGAATTCATGCTTTTAAAGCCACCCACTACTCATTCATTGGTAATTCTATTGAAAACCTTTTTGTCATATCTGGTGGGAAGTCTCAAGCCTACCCCGTGGGAAAGCATTTGTCAACGTGGGCATGAGTCGTGCTGTCATACGTTAGACAGCAGATCCTAATCTTTGACTTCCCGGCTAAGTCAGAGCGCCCTGAGAAGTATACACACATTTGTCATTCCTGGGAGGTTGATGTTCAAAACGGCTATAAAAGGATTACAAACAAAGACCAGGATAATCGGTGTTGGGGGTCGGGGGACACTGAGGGTGCAGGGCAGGGAGGTGACGATGGTGATTCAGAAGGTCCAGGGAAAATGGTGTGGTCCTTGAACATTGGCCGGGTCCATTGATAGTTTAAGCTTTCCAAGCAAGATTTAAACTTTTATCTTTAGTTATTGAAACACAAGGCAGAATCTCCTGCTGTTTTTCTCAAGGAATAACTCTTACTAAAGCTTCCACAGAGGAACCTAAGGCCTCTCCCTCTCTTCCCAGAAACTGGATATAACAAATAAGGAGCTGGTCTGCAGTCAGAGAACCACTCCCTTGGTGTGAAGGGTTACTCAACTTCTCTGAGCCTCAGTTTCCCTGCCTGTTAAATAGAGATAATAATAATGCTCGTCATAAGTTGTCATAAACGTAAAGTGAGATAATGTACATAAAGCCCTACACCTTGGACTTGTGATTTAGCAAGCACTCGGTAAGTTAGTATAAACGATTGCTTCTCCCACGCTCCTTCTGCTCCCTCACTCTCTCGCTCTGCTTCGTTTCCTTTCCTTTGTTTTTCTCTCTCCGTGGGGCCCAATGGTAATTATTATTTGTAAATATTTATTGAACACCAATCCATTATCACCAAATAATAGTTCAGGAGAGTCAATATGTATGTGAGGATTTACTAAGCAATTACCAGAAGCAATGAGCCAGGAGATGCAGGTCAGAGACTGTACGCTCCGTCCCTGCCCTGCAGGTACACAGTCACACAGTGACGCAACGCAGGTGGTTATTCCACAGCCCGGGGCGACATTGGGCTGGGTTGCTGATAGCCGCTGGCCTTGATGGAAAGTAAAGACCTGCAGTGTTTGACTCTGAGGACAGCCTGTTCTCATATGGGACCAAGAGGTTCCTGGGTACATTCTTTCCAGAGGGGGAGGTGGGAGGAGGGTTGTTTCCAGGCCTCTTAGCGTCTCTGAGCTACAGGGGAGTAGGCTCTGTAGACTCTGGGGCCATGACTCTCAGGGCTGTTTCTAGGAAGAGGGCGTACCTCGGAAATGGCTGTGTCCCCCCAGAGGGACTTGGATGCGCCATAGTTAGACAGGGACCAGGGGGGGCTGTTCCACAGACCCTCTCTCTGCTTTTTCCCTGCTCTTACCTGTCCTGCCTGGTCTGCTCTCCACCCCTTGCCATGCCCTTCGCAGGACTCCCTGCCTCCACGGTTCTGCGTCAGCCATGCCGAAATCCTTCCAGTGTCCTAAAGAGCTTTGTCTTCTCTCCTTCGTTTATTAAAGGCGGAGCTGCTTCCTCTGCCTTTAGTATTCTTTCTGGCCTATCTCCGTGTGTCCTCAAGACCCAGCCCAGGCGCCACCTCCAGTCAGTGTCCCTTCGTCCCCGTCCCCAGCACAAGGCGCTCCTCCATGTGCCCCGTGGTCTCAGTGCCCTGGCCCTCATCAGTCGGTATGCAATTGCTACCACCTCCCGCCTTGCTATAAGTTTGTTGAGAGTAGAGACCGTGTTCATTTGTGTAATCTCCGTGTCTCTAACACAGCATAGTGCCTGACGCATAGAAAGGGCTTAGTAAATGCCGGTGGGACAAATTATTAAAAATCTCCATTGCTTTCCTCTATCTGAAAGTGAGCCGCTGGCTGCTCTCCCCAAATAGTTAAATAGTGTTGAAGAAGTGTACACTTGGGTGTTGGAAAGATTAATTCTTATTTGGAAATGAAGGTTTTGTAAGGAGACTTAAGCTCTTTGGAGGAAAGGGGACACACAAATTCTAAAACACAATAATGACTCCAATCTGTGGCTATTGCCACATCTCTCCTCATACTCTGCTTATAGAGAATACAGGTGCCGTTCACTACTTAGCAAGGTGACACAATTTCTTTTTCATGACTAAAAATGACCATATATCACCCCACATTCTTGTCAGATAAAATAAAAAAAAAGTCAAGCCCCCCCCCCAAATAACATGAATTTGATTCACTTACTCTCTACCCTCTAACGGGGGCAGACCAACTGGTTTTTTAAACAGGAGTGTGGACTGCCAAACATTTCTTTTTTCTACTCTGAAATAATATGTCCAGACATCACATACCACATTGCCATAGGCAGCAATTATAGAAGATGAATAGGATACAGGTTCAGATATGAATTCCAAAAAGAATATTCACTGGGCATTAGTGGCTACTCTAGTTGACTTCTGAGGAATCTGCAGGAAGGTTCTTGCTGAGTAATTGTGAGGGTTTATTGAACACAAAACACTGTCCCTCAGACAACTAGCTGTGTTCCTTAATTTTTTTCAAAATAAACTCTTCCACTTATCTTTGTTCTAGGGTGACCTTGGCTTTGAAGACTGGCCTTCCATGAATGACGATGAGTAGAGCTGGGGCAGTCCAAATTTGACCTACCTCCCAACAATGTCATCACCTAGGATTTGTCAAGTAAGTGCTGAAGAAAAGGCATAAAAAGCTTGAACAACCCGGGGAAACTTCAAAGATGAGCATAACGATATGCACTGAATACGGAATTGTAGAGATGCTTCTTGCATCCCTGAGATCCCTCCAAGGAAATGTCCTAAAAATGTCACCATAGAGACAATATTATTGCTGTCAGTGAAGGAAATCTCTACATAAACCTCTAAAGTATAAGAGGAGCTTTGACCAGCTAGGAGGCAGTGTGACTGTTGTGGAAAAAAGCATGGACTTTGTAACAGAGCAGGTTCATATCCTGCGTTCTTACTTAGTAAGTAACTTTGGGCACATGACTTAACTTTGTGAAGGCTGTCTTTCCTATCTTTAAATTTGGCTTCCTAACTACCTTGTAAGTTTATTGTTTATTCAGTCAAGTAATTAATGAATGTTTATTTATTGAGCTAGGTGCTAGAGATTCAAAAATAAGATACAATGTTCTCCCTTGAAGATTTCACTGTCTAGGAGACTGTTGAATGCATAAAATAATTTCAGTACATTGTGAAACTATCTTAATACTGCTAAGTTCAAGGTGGTACAAAGGAGAAAGTGATCGGGTCCACTTGGGACAATCTAGGAAGGCTTTGAAGAAGAGAAATTTAAGCATCATCTGAAGCTTAACAGGTGAGCAGAAGTGGGGAATGGAAAGACACCAAGTGCAAAGCAACAGGATGCTCAATGGCTTGACACTGTGAACAAATTCAAAACTTCGAGAGTTCAGGAAACATCAAGTTGCTCAGCATCTCTGTAAGTTTAAGAAGCAAAAGCAGCTTGGTGGCCATCTGTGTGAGAAGGCTTAGCAAAGGGAAGAATGACACCCAGTTTTCTGTATTGACCATCTTGGCTGAGGGCAATGTCCTTAACCTGAGAGATGTAAGAGGGATGTTAAGAAGAGGATGTGATGAAGATAAAGAGATAATGTCGAGACAAGTTGAATGTGAGCGTTCTTTGACCATCTAGATGGCATGTCTTGGAAACAGTTCAACATATTCTTGGAGCTCAGGAGAGAGAACCCACCTGGAGATCCAGGCTCAGAACCCAGAGCCTTATTTGTGGGACCAGATGAGTACTTGGATCTTCCCTCCCACACAGGATGACCTCAAGCCAGCATAAGGAAGCCTGGGTTTCAAGGGCAGTGTTCACGTGGGAATCACAATTCAGAGTCTTGGGGAGAGGAGTGTTATGCTTGAAGAACTCCATGGTCCACCTTTAGGTCAGAACTGCCATCAAGGGAAATCTGCCAAAACCCAAAAGTGCTGCCAAAATCGTTCAAGTTATTTTATGTGCTTGTGATCTCTTTAACATTTTGAATGAATACGCAGACCATAGAAATACTTCTTAAAACCCCCTGTGTCTTTCCCATTTCCTTCCCTCTCATCACAAACTGCTCCTGCAACACTCCTCTATGTTCTGAAAAGCCTTCTTCTAGTCCTAGCACCCACGTCTCCTGTTTCTCTCTCCCTCCCACTTTCTCTTTATTCTACACCTTATTCTACATCCTGTAATCTCCAAAGGAGATGTCAAAGATTTCAAATCTTCTTTACAAAGATTTCCAAAAAGCCTGTTGAGGCAGGAAGAGGCTTCTCTGGAGAGCAGGGAGGAGAAGAAATGAAGCCAGCGAAGTCAGGATTCTTTTAGAGGTCGGGAATGGGGGAAAGGTGGGAAGGAGTCTTGCATTAATGATTTTGTTTCTGTTATAGTGGAATCAAAAGCCAGGCTGATCCTCTAAATAAGTCATGCGTGCAAAGAGGCTTAGCAGAGAGCAAGGATTCTTGTATTAATACCAGGAAGTGGGATGGCAACCGAATGAGAGAAGAAGGTTCTAGGCAGTAGGTGAAAGATGTCGCCTGGAGAAATTCCCAACTGCTGCCACAGCTTGTGAAGGTTCTAGTGGTCTCTGGCACACAGAGAAAGGAGGCACTAAAAGTGCTGGTAAGATCCAGACATCATCAGAAAAAGGTGTAAAGTGAGAAGAAAACAAGAGTCAGGAGAGAAGCTTAGAGAGCAGGTGAAAAGAGTCAATGAAGGAGTCTAATGAGAAACTGTCAGGAATGTGGACAAGGACCAGCAGTGTGTGGTGTCCTGGAAGTTAAGAAGCATTTTTTAAGGAGACAGTGTCGGACGTTTCATAATGGTCAAGTCCAGTGTGGGATGTAAAGTATCCATTGGGCTTTGCAATTGGGAGGTCACTGGTGGCCTTGGCAAAAGCATCTTTAGTGGTGCAATGTGGGGAAAGGTTGATTGCAGTGTGCTCCTAGAGAGTGAAAGGTGAGAAACTCCAGACACTAGGAAAAGTCTCCAGGGAAGCCTGTCTGAGGAGGGCACAGGACAGCAACTGGAGGAATTTGTCTCCTCCCTTCCTCTGTCTCTCCTTCCTTCCCTCCATCCTTCCTCTCTCCTCTCTTTCCTTACTTCCTGCTGGGCAACACATAAACTTCTTTAAAGGCTACTGAGTAGGATCTTGTGACGGAAGAGTCTGAAAGTCCAGAATGGAAATGGCACAGATGGAGGCATTGACCTTGAATAGGAGAAGGAATATCCATTCTTCTGAGAGCAGAGGGAAGGGAGTGGGGGGAGTGGGGTGTGCAGGGAGGTTTTAGCAGGGAAGCAGGAGGTGATCAGGCAGGAGGCTGAGGGAGTGTCTGCTAGCCTCAAGTTCTCCACAAGGGAGCTGGCAAGGTCATCTGCTGAGAGTGAGCAAAGGAGAGAGGGATCAGTTCAGGGGACATCGGGAGAGGTTTAGAATAGTGATGGTAGAGAATGGGAGAGGAACAAGATAAATGGCACAGAGGGCTCACTCGTGTGGAACCACATGTTTGAGGCACCAAGTATATTCAAGACTCGTAGGATATTTTTCCCCAGCTGCATCTGAATGAGGTACAGAGATGCTGTCGTGAGATGAGCTCAGGAATGGCAGGTGAGAGGCATTCAGTAGGTATCAGCTCCCCCGCTAGGAAGTGCAGATTGATAGTATAGAAAACACACAGTTGTGACTTCCCGGGGGAAGAAATGTTTTCATTTGGTGAAGTTAATGTCAAGGCTATGAAGGTCTTCTAAAATTGTTGATTTCAAGTTTGGGCAGATAAACTACAAAATATCAGATGGTGCCCCTTGGTTACTGGACCTGGGGTTGTGCCTGCCCTTATCTTGAGAACGAAAGAGGAGCAATTACCTTCCTTCTTGCTCTACCCAGATCCAGGGAGACACAAGAATTTCTGGCAGATCCAATCCTTTCAATCTTGCAGACAACCTTTAAAGAAAGTATAGGACAGTGAATTTGGGGAACATGCTCATGAAGCATGTGGCATATGAGATCATTTCTTATAACTATTGCACGAAGGCAGAGATACTTTTTTCTTAGAAAAGAGATCTGAATTTAGATACGGCAGGAGTAAGGGTAACAGAGCAAGAGCCAGAACGAACCAGTTTGTTCTCTTGTGCCTGGCCGAGAAAGTGAACCAATCTTCTGGCAGATGGGCGACAACGCAGGAAAGGGGTATGGGGAGCGCTGGAAAGAACGTCCAAGGACGTGTGGAGAAGATCACGGATGTGCTACTCCTTGAATCTGCAGTAGGAAGGAGAAGGAAAGGAAACTAACACTTGTGGAGTCCCTACTATGTGCTAACTCACTTTTCTCCATTTAATTCACATATCAACACTGTGCCATAAATGCGATTTTCTTCATTTCATGGGGGAAGAATCTGCGGCTCAGAGCAGTATAAAAACTTGCCCGAGTTTGCACACACATACCACACACTGTGTGGCTCAGACACAGACCGTGGAGACAGGCAGAATAGGCCTGGGGTCTGGCTCTGCCACTAACCAGCCCTGTGACTTGGTTAATTAGTTCATAAAAATAGTACCCATGATGGTCAGTGTTGTGTGTCAACTTGGCTAAGATACTGTCTCCAATTATTCAGTCAGACCGTTCTAGGTGTTGCAGTGAACATGTTGTGTAGATGTGATTAAAGTCCATAATCAATTGACTGTAACTCAGGAAGGTCAGCCTAGACAATCTGAGTGGGCCTGATTTGGTCAGTTGAAAGGACTTAAAAGCAGGTCTAAGGCTTCCCTGAAGAAGAAAGTCCACCTGGGAACAGCAGCTTCACCTGGTGCCCAAATCCCAGCCTGCCTTTCCTGCCGGCCTGCCCTGTGCATTTTGGACTTTCCCAAACAACTCCCACAATTGCATAAAACTACAGCATAAAAATCTCCTAATATATACCTCCTACTGGTTCTGTTTCTCAGGTGGAACTCTGACTGATACAGTACCTCCCTCAGATGTGTTATGAAGATTAAATGAAGTACTTAACACGGTGCCAGAAACATTAAAAATGGGTTTGAAAATCAGCACTTATCGATATGAGAGGGTGGCAAACACCAGGTTGAGCCTTCATCGAACTGGCTCTCAAGCCAGACTCTTTACCCAACACAGACTCAGTCAATAACTGTAGTTACCTTCCTGGGCTCTTATCACTGATTCAATGTGACCTCGAGCAAGCTGCGACCTCTATGGGCCCTGGTTCCCTTTCTCTAAAATGAGAAGGTTATCAACAAAATGATTTTTGCATAAACTCTTCCAGTTCTGATATTTTCTGGGTCAGTTTTGACCTAATTTATCAGATGTTTAATAGGCCTTGTCTACTTCCTCCAGTCGACAGACAAGCTCTATTCCGTTACTGGTGTATTCAGGGCTGCTCCTACATAAGTGGCCCTCTAATTACTAGGTGGTTTATGGCCCAAGAACACAAACTAAGTTTAACATTAACTTGAGCGAAGGATTCGTGTCAATTTGGTCAGTGGTTTTAGAGCTCCCGCTCTGTCGCAGACGACGGGCCATAAAGAATATAAAAAAGCACTAAATCTGGTCCCTGCCCTCAAAGAGCATAGGAAGACATCCAAAAATCAGATACCACTATGAGGAAGTATGTAATTCAGTCTAAGCACTGCAAGAGCTGGCAAGAGGCAATAAGATCATTCTAAGCTGGAATGATCAGTAAGGCTTAATGGAAGAGGCAGGAATTTAGATAGATGGCATGTCTATGTGAGACGTGAAAAGGAAGTTAAATCTTCCGCTGTTCATGCGCATCATGTATTCCAAAATCTAACGGGAGATTTGGGGAGCTCTTTATGTGCTGTTGCCTTTGCTGACTCAGATGATGGAGAAGTGGATGCCTCTGACTTCAGCCTTTCTCTCCTACTCTCCCCGACATCCCACTAACAACTATTGTTCTGTGCAAAATGAATGTGCATGGTCAGTTCACTCCATCACACACATTTACACACTTACGTACTTGCAGAGGCAGTAACAACCCCCATTGTCTGTGCATCTGGGGACCCCCACAGTAAAGGAAGTTCCGTTAAAGTGGAGTCCTCGTGTATCTCTTATCCACTGTATATGTAGCTCTCACACAAAGCAGGCCTTCAACCATATTTATAGAATAAATGAGTCAAAGTATCATCACTCTCCAGAATATGGGAGACATACAGGGGAAGTTTCCCTATTTGAAACTTTCAGTGGTATTAAAACCCTAATAATGGGGATTCTTATACTTTGGAGAATCTTTGATTTTCAACGTCAGCCCAATCCAACCCCCTGTTCTCACTCTCTGAAAAAAAAATGTTGCTTAAATCCTACCGGCAGAATTTCTTATTCAGAGAGCCATTGATAGAACCACTGCCAAAAACTTGCTGGAGCTGAACAAAAAAACCAGTGGGTGTGGGTAGAAGAAAAGTTATGCTTGAATGACTAGCAAACACCCAAAAGATTAATTTTACAAGCTCACCTTTGAGATCAGATAAAGGCAGCTTGACTTTTTAAAGGCAATATTTATTTTTATCAGTTTAATAAACAGCTCTTAGCAACATTGATAGTCATCTTTAATAGATAGAAACAAAGATGCCTTATTAACAGTTAAATTTAAATTGTTCACTAATCTTGCTTTAGTTTATTGCCTCTTTCATGATGATCTGTTGCTAAATGAGTCTAAAAAAGTACTTGGTGATGTGTGTAAACAAGCCAGAAATCCTCAAGACTGTGGTCTAATGAAAGCAAATAAACAGAGTTTACAAAATAATTCAGAATATTGAAAGAGGCAGTGTTTGGGGGTGTAAATATAGATTTATACAAACAAGAAGTTAATGATCATAAGTCAACATTCATAAGGATCACTGTAAAGATTGGAAATGGAAAAAAATATTTTCTGGATTCAGAAAAGTCTCCTAGCCAACTGCAAAATAATTCTGTCTGTGGAGTTCCAATTTGATGATTATTAACATTTATATTCCAACAAATTTCTGCAAATGTTTCTTGAGCACCAACTATGTGCAATGAATAGTTCTCAAGACACACTGCATCCAGTCCATGCAGTCAGTGGGTACATATTTACCAAAGGTTGTACCATGTGGATAATGCAGTGTGGATGACATAATGTCCATGTGCTGTTTCTGCCTGTCCAGCCTTCATGTGTTCCCCTTCCTCTGTTAACAGTGCCTGAATTTTCCTTTGGGTGGCCACTGTCTCCCACTCCACACCCCGTGCTTGTTGGGATCGACCCCATACTCCTGGCTCCAAGGGTCTTCAGGTGATCGTCACCTGCTTGGTCATACTTTGGCCACAGTGATTGATTTAGAGGTGGGCATAAATATAGATTGAAATAGAGGCGGGTTTGGCAAGATAAGCCAAGCCAATGAAACTAAATTCAGGGATTTTTTTGGAAAAACTTGAGCAAGAGCAGCTCTCTTCCCACGGATTGCAAGCTGTGGGGGCAAGCTGAGACCCTGGTTGGGAAGAAGATGGCACGAGAATGTCTTCATTATGGTATCGGGTATTTTCCACTTGCTCCGAGCTACTCTTTCCTCCTCTCTATTGGCTGACCAGAAAAACTCTATCAACCTCTCTTCCCCTCTGGCTTCCAGGTGGCAGTCCTGTCAGGAGATGAGAGGAGAATTGGGTTGTTTATTTCCCTTTCTAGGAGGTCTCCTTGGGCCGGCTGTGTCTCTCTACTGAAGACTGCAGCTACTGTTGGGGGACTCTCCACGTAGCTCTTGGTCTTCAGCCTCCAGCAACCACTCTTGCTTTTGTCTTTCGGGCCTAGAGATGTAACAATGTGCCACTATTGCTTGCTCTGTTACTTCAGTATCCCTTCTAGTTTTCCTAAACCCTGCCCTCATCTTTGTAAGTTATCCCCTTTTTAAAACCCAATTGCATGGAGCTATCTCTTTCCTGTCAGGACCCAGACATTTGAGTTCTGAATTGAGACGTGCTTAAAGATGGTGATATTCTTGGACTTTTCGGCTATTCAAGCCAGTAAATGCCCCTTTTCTTTAAGGCTGTTTGAACTGGTTTTTCTGTTGCTTACAACAGACAGTCCTGACATAGTTTGTTAGGGTCTTTTTATAGCATAGACCCACGAAAGACACTTTTAAAAAGGGGAGGGCACTGTTGTGAGCTGAATTGTGTCTCCCCAAATTCACATGTCAAAGTCCTAAACTCCAATACCTCAGACTCTGACTGTATTTGGAGATAGTCTTTAAAGGGGGAATTAAGTTAAAATGAGGCCATGGTGGGTGTCCTTATTCGGCATGCCTGGTGTCTTTGTAAGAAGAGATTAGGATACAGACATAACAGAAAGAAGACCACGTGGAGGCACAGGGAGAATGTGGCCATCTACAAGCCAGGGAGAGAGACCTCAGAAGAAATTAACCCTGCCGACACCTTGGTCTCAGACTTCCAGCCTCCAGAATGGTGAGAAAGTAAGTTTCTGTTGTTTATGCCACCTGGTCTGTGGTCCTTGGTCACAGCAGCCCTGGCAGACCACACAGGCACCTGTAGACTAGGACTGGGGAAGGCACTTGCAGGGCCATCTGCTGACTCCAGCTCTCAGAGCCAGCACGGCCTCTTAGCTACAGCTTGTGTGTCTTTCTGTAAGTTGGCTCCGTTTACCTTGGCTATTCACTGGCTCTTCCTTCTATATCGCCCAATCCAAAGTAACCTACACTATAATCATTGGCTTGGCCAACTACCATTTTTACCTTTGGGTGAGACCTTTACGCCAGCCCACCTCACAGGTTTCTGGCCAGCAATGCACAAGCTGCCTCTGGGTCATGTGCCCACATCTGGTTCCACCTGCAGCTGCCACATGTCACAAGAGTTCCACACTTGTTCTCTGTGTAGAAAATGATGGGGTGCTCAGTTTCAGTGTGAAAGAGACAAGAGACGCAGCTGGCATTTGACAAGTCCAGTATTTGGTCCCCTGGGCAAGTGGCATTAATAATTACATGAAAGCATCGATACCAACACATACTGTGCAGATTTGTCTTCACTTTTTACTGTGGCAGCCAATTTCTCATTACAGTTACTCTCAAGGCCCACTTTCTTGACCTTGAGTTTTATGAGACACCCCCTAATCCTTACCATAGCCACTCAGTTTTGCTCGAGTGAGTTTGATGTGAGTTTATGTTACCTGAAAACAAAAAAGCCTTGATTAAGCAGTTTCAGAAGAGAACAGTAATTTTGTCCAGGGAAGAGAGATCTGTTTAGAGTAAACATGGTGTCATGGATTACTCCTGACGGTGCCAGCCTCTATATGACTTTGTTCAAGTTGCTCCTCGTCTGCAATTCAGGAAGTGGAAGGAATAATGAACAATGTTCTCCACCTCCTAAAAGGCTGTCTTGTGAGGTCATCTCCTTTTATCTCAGGCACAAATTTTTTCCTTCTAGCTCTCTGAATGCTCATAAACAGAATTATTTCAAATATTCTGAATTGATTGACTGATTTTTTACTGCACCACTCACTTTGCAATAGCTCTTTCTTTACTTACTTCCTGGTATCACAGAGACAAAGGTTTAAGTGGGTGCCGGACTTAAGTTTCACAATTTGTGGAGCAGATACCATGTGTTTGACATTTTAATTCACTTCCGTCAGTGGTCATTTCCCCTTTTGGGGAGTTTGGGGTTTGTGTGTGGAGTTGCACTGAGGTGGAGAGCAGGCTTGCAGGGGCATGTGGGCTCTCAGGCCTACCGCGCTACCCAGTGGGCCCGTCCGGTGGAATGTGTGCCCGATGGGATTTCACAAGTGCCACAGACTGGTGACTACTTCCCCTTTTGGAATGAGCTGTTTATTTTTGTTAACCTCTCTCTGTTCCACTTTTGTCTGCTGAGTGGGGGTATTAGTCGGCAAATACTCACTCTGTCGCCTTTTCCTCACCCATATTAAGAATATCTTAGCCTCTCCATCATTGTTGGAGCTGGTCACGTGAGCTGATTTGGCCAATGAATGTGAGCAGAGGCTTTGAATGTGCCACACTATTTGGCTTGACCTCTCAGCCTGTTGTGTTCCCTCCCACTCTACCATTTAGAAGAGCTTGCCCCATGTAGCCTCCCGGTTCCTTCAGCCTAGGTCCCAGCATGAGAGATTCATGGACCAGACTGAACCTCACCCACAGCACAGAGTAGGGCTGCTGCAGCTGACCAGCCAACCTGTGGGCAAGATGGAAATGTTTTGGTACTGCAAACCATGGAGTATTTTTGTTACACAGCATTATCACAGCAAAAGCTGATTAATACATCTGACAAAGGGAACTGAGGAATGGCTCTATATAGGATTTGAAAGTGAGGGAGTAAGTGGGAGAGAAAGTTGAGGGCCTCTTTGAATAATGATTAGCTCTGCCTCCAAAATCAGGTTAGAGTACTCCAAACATCACACCTGTGAGAGATACTAGAAATGTTTCCAAATGACTAGAGTCTAACAAAGTATTTTTTATGTAGAATTTTATATCAAACTTTAATAATTAGTGATACTGTTAAAACCCAAGCAATAATTATAGTCCCAAAATCCTATAATAAAGAGGAATCTCAGACTGAGATATAGAATGCCAATGAACATTAGAACATTTTCATGTTCTAGAATTATCTATGTTAGACCATTTTTATGCAGAATACTTAACTCTTAAGGACATACTCTTGGCCAGGTGTGATGGCTCATGCCTGTAATCCTAGCACTCTAGGAAGCCAAGGCGGGAGGATTGCTTGAGCTCAGGAGTTTGAGACCAGCCTGAGCACAAGCAAGACCCTGTCTCTACTAAAAAAATAGAAAAATTAGCTGTGTGTGGTGGCTCATGCCTGTAGTCCCAGCTACTCGGGAGGCTGAGACAGGAGGATTGCTTGAGCCCAGGAGTTTGAGGTTGTAGTGAGCCATGATGACGCCACCGCACTCTAGCCTGGATGACAGAGCAAGACTCTGTCTCAAAAAAAAAAAAAAAAAAAAAAAAAAGACACATTCTCAACTGTGTTTCTCTGATAAATATCTTGAAGGCAATTGTTAAAACAGACATCTGAGACAGAAATTAACTTCTATATTTATAGAACAAGCTTGAAAAGTTACACTTTCATTTTTTGAACTGTAAGTTTATACCTTTTAAGATGAATATAGATAGAATTTTAACCTTTTTTATAACAAAGATATTTGAGTCTACCAAGAATGGCTTAATTAATAATAATACTGACATTTATTTCACTCTGATACAAAATAGATATTTAATTCATGCTGAGCAATGTTTGCAACAACAAAATCCCAACATAACAAAATAATTCAGATTTATCCATGGAGTCTGTTTTAGTGGGAATCGAAGTATGTTCAATGACTGCAAACCACATTAACAGATTTTACTGGTTTATCTAAGAGACATTTTTTAAAAAGACATTTATTTTTCATTTTTTCCTGGCATTAACTGGGGACAATCTTGCCCCAATTTTACTTTACAAATCTACAGGAAGGAACACTCAATTGATGTTCATGTGAAATATAATTACCCACTTTTCTTCCTCTACAGCGTGTACTCCAGAGACAGGATGACAAGCCAAGAAGTACATAATACAGCGCCTGTCATTAATAACCAGTACGCGCTTTTGAAATTATTTCACAATAGCACTTATTCAAAGTATCCTTTATTTGCTTTTTTGACTATTTTATGAACATTATAGCAGCTCAACAAGTATTGCCTGATTCAAACCCAAGATATAAATAGGAATCTATTGAGTAAATGAATTCACCAGGTATTCTCATAAATAAGTATTGTAAATTTTAACACGTGCAAAGTTTTATCTCTGCCCATGCGCCTCGTGCTGGTCGCACTGGCAGGCTCAGGGTCACTATGCCAGAATGGCAGAGAGCTGTGGGCCTCTGTCTCACCCTAAAGGCTTGTCACAAAGGCCATCTACTGAATGAAGTCTTTCTTGAGTCTCCCAAGCAAATATGATCTCTTCCACCTTTAAATCCAGAGTATCTGGTTTGTCTCTCTGTAATATAATAAAGCTAATAATGGTAAAAATCACACTGACTTGTCATTGAAAACTTCCACTGTGCTTCAACCATGCTAAACTCTGCGTTCAGTGTCTCATTTCTTCTTTGCACAGCACTCCTGCAAAGGAGGTATCCTTGTTTCCCCTTTATAGATGAAAACATTGGGTAAGGATTCGAGCTCAGGATTTAATTCCAGAAATGGCATTTTAACAACACCGCTTTTAACACTTGATTTGTATTTGAATTGTGTGTGGTTTTTATTTCCCTACTCAGTGGAATAGTTTCTTTCAGCAGGTACCATTATGTAACCATCTCTGTATCCCTTTGTATCCCATTGCAGTGTCTACACTGTATTACTTATATTCCAAAAAGCAGACTCCTTTTACACATTTAAGTGTCTCTTCAATTGGAACATATGTCCAATTGATACCTTGATTTACGTGGTGGTCTTTCCCTCTTTTCTTTCCCTGAAAAGCTGTTACTAGCCTTTAGGTGTCTCCCTAACCAATTCGATTATAGAATCAAGAAGTAGTTGTGGAAATACACTTGGGTTGACTTCAACCCAAACTGCTCAGAGAAAAGATTGGGTCACTATAGAGGTATATTCCTTTTGATTTCTTAAGCAGAGAAGAGATCTAGAGTGGAATCCATTTAAAAGTGAACGGAAGGATGATCAGAGGTAGTTTAGTAGAAATAAAAAATTGTGAGGTCACTGGTCTCAAGGGAACATGTAGATGACACTGAGATTTCCTGAGGAGGGGGAAACTTCCAAATGCTTATTTCTTTGTGATACCAACACCAAGGTGAGCCAGAAACACAGCTGGGAGGTAACTGGGAGGAGCTCTGATTCCGTCTGACCCTGAACTGCACACACTCCATTCCCAGATGTCCTGGCAACAGCATTATAATGAGAAAAATCACATTAAAATACTGCCAACAGTCTATGAGTCAAGGATGCGGGGTAGTCTGTCTTCTAGCTTGAAGGAAGTCCTGAGAAAATTTGGTAGGAATGTCATGAAGGGAAATCATTAAGTATAAAATTATTATCAAGCCTGTGTACTTTTGTATCCTCCTTATCTTGCTTTGAACATTGGCACTGAGGCTTGAAAGGAAATGTAGTAGATTATTCTTTGCATTAGCTTGGCTTGGATGAGAAGAATGAACTGAAAGTAGCTGTGTTGGAGAGAAGGTCCCAGGATTAAGGGAAGTTTTGTGTTTTTATAAGTGGAAGAGACTTGAGAATGTTTTTATGCTGAGCAGAGAAAGCCAATAGAGAAAGAAACTGTGGTAGAAAGTAGCTAAAGGGGATAATTAAAGTAGCAAGTTCCCAAAAGTATCAATAGCAATAGTAAACGGAGCTCGGGGCACACAGGGAGGTCTTAGCCTTGGTCTGAAGGAGAGACGCCTTTCCACTGAGCTGCAGGAAGGAGTTAAGAGTAAGCACAGAGGTGGATGTGTTCAGAGTGCCGTGGGGCTGGAGTTGGAAGAGGGAATACTTAAGGGCCTCTGAGTTCTTTGCGGAGGAGATAAGGCTCATCGCTGAGCATAAGAGAGACACAAGTAAGGGAGAGGCTTCAGGAGACTGGAGAAGGTTTATGACGACTATTCAGTGGACAATGGGAGAGCTGCCTTGTGTTGCGAGTATAACTGAGGTGGGAGACTGTGTTGGCTCATCGTGCTGCTACAACAAAGTCCCACAGACTGGGTAATTTATAAATAATAGGAAGATATTTCTCACAGTTCTGGAGGCTGGGAAGTCCAAGATCAAGGCTCTGGCAGGTTTGGTGTCTGGTGAGGGCTGCTCTCGGCTTTCAAGATGGTGCCTGGCTGCTGCACCCTCTGGAGGAGTCAAACGCTGTGTCTTCACATGGCAGGAAAGCAGCAGAGCAAAAAGGGCCTAAACCAGTTCCCTCCAGCCCTTTTATAAGGCACCAATCCGCTCATGAGTGACTTAATCACTTCCCCAGAGGCCCCACCTCTTAATGCCACTACAATGGGGATTAAGTTTCGACACATGAATTTTGGAGAACATTCAGACCATGGCAGAGACCATGTGTGGTTGGGGTAGTCTGCACAGTGTTAGCAGTTTCTGCAACTGTGGAGCGGTCTGCATGGTGTTATGAGTTTCTTCAAGCGTGATAACTATTTGGGGTAAAGAAAGAGAAGAGGCTAGTTACTATCATAGATTGAAGAAGTGAAAAAGTATTCTGAGAAGGTGGCTTAATAAGAAAGTTGAACCAATATTAGCTCCAGTTACTGGGAATGTAGGTCGCCAGTGTGTCTTCTGTTTGATTTAAAGCATTTCCCAAATACCAGGCAGTCATGTCTGAATGGAATCACACAAATGTATTACAAAGCCAAATATAATTTTTTTTTAGTTCCTAAAATGTTTGGGTTCTTGGTCCTATATATAACTTCCTGCTCTGCAGAGAAGAGCCCTGTAACAAGGCGGGCACTGGTCCTATAGCCATCACCTTATAGGATCTAAACCAAGATGTCCCTGATACTTTACTTAGGATACAGCATAAAATGTCTCACTACTGACTTGAGGACTGAACTCTGATCTTTTTCTTTGCCCCAAAAATTCCTTTCTAAGGGGGCCTGGTGAGTCACTCCTACGAATGATAAAATCTGAGTAAACAGGTTTTTATGATGTGGTTTACTTCCTGACCTGATTTCGGTATAGCATCACATAAAAGACAGGAGACCCTTATCTTAACTCAAGCATTCCTTTCTGCTGATTCCTGGTCTTTTGGACAAAGCCTAACTCTTTCAGCCAGTTATCAACTAAAGAATCCCTAAACCCACCTATGACTTGGAAGCCCCCACTTTGAGATGGCCCATGTTTTGGGGCCAAACCAGTATATGCCTTCTATGTATTGATTTATGAGTTTACCTGTAATTCCTGTCTCCCCTAAATGTATAAAACCAAACTGTAACCCAGCCACAGTGAGTCCACTTGCTCAAGGCTTCTTGGGCGTGGCTCTGGGCCATGGTCCTCAAATTTGGCTCAGAATAAACCCCCTTAAATTATTTTACAGAGTTTGTCTTCTTTTCCGTTGACAGACTTGAGCATTGTATTTCTCAGATCTGTGATCACTTGTTATTTTAACCTTTCAAAGCCAATAATTTTAAAGCATTCAGCTCAAAACATTTTTATTGGCCTGGAAAAGTTTTATTGCAGCTTGGCTGACATTTTCTTCTAATAATGTCATTAGTACTACTTAAAAATGAATTCTGTTGGGGTATAGACTACTGCCTTTGTTTCAAGAAAATATTATGATTTTGTGAGTATACAAGGTAGGTTTCATTGTTGCAAACATTAGCAATATCTTTCTGATTCACCAGAAAGATTTTTCTGATTCTACAGGCAATGCTTCCTTTTCTCTTAAACATTAGTAGTTTGGTTTAGAAAAAAGCCCTGGAATTAGATGTACTTTTTCAGGATTATGTTGAATTCACATAACATCATTTAAAGGAGAGGCCAGCTTCAGAGTCACTAAGGCTCAGTTAAAATCTCTAGCACATGTTCTGTTCGTATCCCTTACCTATTTTGTAGGTTTAGCTCTGGTAGCTGTGGTTATGCTGACACTGGTGTTCAGTGGGTCATTAAAATCATATAAATGTAGGTATCTGAAAAGTCAGACATCAGTTGTATTCATTCATAAGATTCATTCATTAAGATTTTTGAAAGGTGCAAAATAAGGAAAAGTGATTCTGTTTAACCTTGGAGAATCCTGGACAGATGGACATGGACTGCAAGCATTTTAGTGGGAAAATAAAATTATTTGTAGGAAAAAATCCTAATTAAAAAACAAAAAACAAACGTAAAATAAGAACAAAATTCCTTCTTCCACAAATTATTTTCTCAGTATTTAGTAGGTAGAGACTCAAGTTCCCAAACTGCATTTTCTAGGCCTTTAGAAATGCCTTTAGAATCTCCCCAGTTTCTTGGGCCAAGTGTAAAAGTTCTCGAAATGTGTTCTCAATCATCAGCCCTAGGGATTTGTTAAAAATGTCAAGCGTCAGGCCTCCCTCCACACCACACCTGCAGAACCAGAAACTTGATGGATGGGGCCATCAATTTGTGTTTTCACAAGCAAATTTGGGAACCTCTGGCCTTAGAGCATTGTTCTCAAGCATTGCATCAGAAGCCCTGGAGGGCTTGACTAAATATGGGTCCCCACGCAGCCCCAGAGATTGGGAAGCAGTAAATCCAGGGAGCTGTGTGGGAATCTGCATGTGTGTGTGTGTGTGTGTGTGTGTGTGTGTGTATACATTTTTTTTTTAATGAAGTAGGTGATTCTCATGGATGGATCTATAGACCACAATTTAAGAAACTGTGGCTTGAAGTGGAATTTAAGTGTTGATAGATTAATATTTTTTCCCCTACAAAATCCTCCTCCATAATTGAGTAAAAACCTTTGAACTCTGACTTACAAGTAACTATAACTTTCATTTAGCCTGAAGAATGTCTGCTTTTGGAGGGGTACATAGGCTTCTCTCATCCCACTGCTGCGGCAACCTGGAGCCTCCGTGTGTTCTCGGTGTGAGGCTTTGCCCATCTCTGCTACAGGCACTGTGTGCTTTTCACTACAGGAGCATATGCTGAAGGGCAACAGCGTAAAACCACACTCCCACAGAATGTAAAGCGTTACGAACATGCTCATCCAAGACAAAACACAAGTGACGATCTAATTTTTTTCCCCCTAAGGTGAGAGCTGGAGGAAGGCCACTTCAGGAAAAGGGGCTTTTATTCTTGCACATCCTGCCATGGGAATACCCTGGTCTAAGCTGGGTGACCTTTAAAGCAAGTTTTGGGAATTATTGATTTAATAGGCAAGGTATGTGTAAATATCCCTAAGTGTGATTTGGAATCAGACATAACACTTCATTTCTTTTCTCCATTGAACCTGTTATATATCAGTGGTGAAAAAAGAGCTTTTTAATGCAGAAAGGTGGAATTTGTGATGTAAATAAAGGGTACTAGTTGTGATTTCATTAAATCAGTCATATGTTTTCTGTGAGGTATCAGGACCAAATTCATGCATTAATAACATTGCTTTCATTATATTTGTTTTTATTGTTATCTGACACTTAAGGTAATTAATACTGTATTTCCACATATGGTAAGGATAAAAAATTACCTTTAGATACTTTTATTTGAGTAAAATATGTGAATTAATTTAAAGAAAAATGTTAAGTAAATACAGGTGAAGATCGCAATATTCTGAAGATGGCATGTGAATGATCAACGTTTGGGAAACTGGCCTACAACATTATTGTCTTGAGTCCAGCATAATTCATTTTGCCACTTCTCTAATGTTGAGCTTTCGGTTTATTTTCTATTATAGACAATGCTTTATGGAACCTCTTCTAGCCAAATATCGCTCATATCCATGACAGTTTCCTTTGGAGAATTCACAGATGTGGCATTGTTGGGTGAAAGGGCAATAATTATTTTAAAGTTTGAAATTAGTGTTCATTAACCATTTCTCTAAGTGTTTATGAAGCAATTTAGGAGGTTAGTAAAGCAGTATTAATGACCCATGGGAATAATTTCTTCTTTGTTACTTCAAGGGTTGCTTAATGCTTGATGTCTTCAAGTGTGTTCTGGGACCAAATGACAATCCTCCCCCCACGCCCAGCCCCACAGGGAAGCCCTGCGGTGGGGAAAATGCTTGGCTGTAAGATCTGGTTTGTAGCTAATGTTAGCCTTTCCACTTAATTAGCTTTGTGATCTTGCGTAAGTCACAACCTCTCTATGCTGTAATTTTCTCATCCATTATTTTTATACTAAAAATAACTCTGTTTACCTCACCAAGTTGCAAAGATTAAATGAAGTGATATATGTGAAAATAGCTTGTAAATGCTGAAGCACGATATAAAATGTTAGTTGTTGGTATTATAAAAGTGCAAGGTATGTTCTCCTCTTGAGAGACTCTTAAGGCATGACTCTCCAACTTCACAGATACAAGTCGTCTCATGCAAGGCAGATAATTTTTAGTACCATATGGGGTTAGCGTCTAGAAAAAGTGAAGGGTATAAAAGAAAAAAAGAACTAAATTCCAGTGAGAATCTATCTCTTTACAGATCGTTCCTCCCCAGCCCCTCCTTGACAACACCAGGACCTGATCTGGCCTTGCGGTCAATGATAATTTTGGACTTTGATTCCAGCTTTGTTGCTTATCGATCGTGAAAGCTCAGTGAAAATATTGGTTACGCCGAAGTCATATCACTTGCTCATCTAGAACTGGTCTGCTGGTGGCTCAGATCTGAGTCCAGGCTAGAACCACGGCCAGCTACTCTGGCACCTACATAGGTTGTCAGAAAAACTAATAATTTTCACTGAGACTCTGTTCTCTTCCCATAATAAACATTATCTAGTTGGTCTCTTGTTGCAGGTAGATTCAGGTAAAAAAATCACCCAATGAGCTGCCAACCAGAAAACCATAGTGTCAACAAAATCCAGAAAGCAGAGCAGGGTGTGTGTAAGTGTGGTCAGAAGGGGGGCTCCCAGGGAGGGCACCTGGGCTCTAGGGTTAGCTCTGCTACTTCCCCATGCGAGGCCTCAGTTTCCTCATCTGTAACATAAGGAAGTTGGATGAGGATCTAATCACTGGGCAGTCTCCTAGGTCTCTCGCCACAGTAAGAAGCCGTGATTCTGTGGGTCGCTGCATGACCTGCCAGGGCATTCTTCCTTGTGATCCCCGACAAGGTTTTGAGTGGCTGAGAAAATGGAAACGGGGTGGGGGTTGGGGGGGTTATCCTTGCCAGCTCCCGCCCTGGGCAGGAGAGGAAGTGCCGCCCAGGAGGGTCTCCGCGGGACCAGGGGGAGGAGTGAGAATTCCACCCTGTGACATCACAATATGCCCCCAAGGTGTGACCTCGGCTCCCCAGAAAGAGAAGCGGCAGGAGGTTGAGTTAGTGAAGTAGTAGAGGTGGGACGCTTCCTGAAGGAGCTCGACAGGGTCAGCCCGCCATGCCTCCGGCTCAGGTACGTGCCACTTGCTAAGCTCGGAGCAGGACTTGCTGGTATCTGAGGGAGAAGGAGCAGAGGTCCCCAAGGCGAGTGTGTCTCCAGACAGGAAGAACAATCTAGGCACAGAGACTGCGCCCCAGATAGAGTGGGGCGATGTGAAGTTCCACACGAACAGCCCAGAGCTGGGCACATCCTGCCACCAGCCAGGCTTCTTGTCGTGAAGCTGGGCCACCAGGACATTTCCAAGGCTGTGGTCCACTTGTGGACCTGGTGCTATTTTTCCTAGATGTTTTTTCTTTCAATAGCTTCTCCCAGAATGACAGGGAAGAGTAAACAAAAATAAGTTAACAAGAAGTTAATAAGAAGTATTTTAATACAAGCTAGTACGAAAAAAACTACAAAGTAGTAAAAGGAGGAGGGAAAAAATGTATTATGGGTTAGCAACCAAGATTGACTCTAAAGGCGAGTTTTGAAATTTCAAGGCTTAAAGGGCAAAAGGCCACCTCCTGTAAACAGTGAAAGAGAAGGGCCTTCTGGTTGAGAAGTAAGTGAAACGGTTCAGCTGGAACCATCAACAGCTCCCCCACCTCCGAAGAACTGTCGCCAGTGAAATCATTGCTGGTGATGCGGACAGTTCTGTTTTCTTTACCTTGCCTTGGGGTTTTGGCTTCTGCACTATTTGTTTCTTCCTGGAGTCTTGGGGCCCTGAGAGGCTCAAAGTGACGGCAAAGAGCTGCTCTGTTTACCAGCAGGGTGGAGCGTGGGGTGGGTGCCAGGCCTGACTCATCTCCATCTGGACTCCCCTGGGTCTCAGCACACGGGGACCCCAGAGTCAGCACACAGGACGGCTCAGGCAGGCACGCCGCGATGCGCCTGCAAGATCAGTTTAGTGGGAGCTGCAGTCGCTGTTCCGATAGGTAGGTCAGTTACCAACCGGGCAGTAGACAAGAGGAGGAGATGGAATCTCTGTCCGTGGGACACAGTCTTAATGCTCTTTGACCAACACATCATGAATAAATATATCACAGCAGTAAGGCCCAGTCTCTCTTATGCCATGAAAGTAGTAGTGGCCCAAAGCACGCAAAATATTGAGAGATCCAGCTAAACAGAACATACCTGCACATTAACTTGATAGAACACATTCAGCTTTTACCTAAAGAAGTCACTGTGACTTTCACAATTTGATTATGATCCAGCCAGCCTCTTCAGACCTTAATATTAAAATCTCATTGGTCCAGTTTTTAGACTTCATTCATTTGATAGTCATGGAAAACTAAGTTTAGGCTAAAATAATGTCCACGAAACACAGAATGTCCTAACTCATCTACATTTGCATTTATTGACTATAATAGTCTCTGACTGTTGTGTTAGTCACACACTACCACCGCCAGTCACATACCACAGAATTTTAGAGTTGGGGGCACTGAGACCAGCCATTCCAACAGTTCCAGTTCCAGAAGAAGAAACTGGTGCAGACAGATTAAGTACCTTGGCTAAGAGCATCCAGCTAGTTAGTGCTGGGGACTGAAGTGTAAATCCTCCCATCCCCAGCCTGGTGATCTCTCTGATACACTATCTGCCCAGGCATGCTGAATGAATTTATTAATTTACATTTGAACTCTTTTAATTTCTAAGTTAGAATATTCTACAAGGGGGAAATCTCCTTTGCTCACCTGGATGTGGTTATTTGTAACTGCAGGTGTTCCAGCCACTGCAGCTCCAAACAAAATAAGCTTTAACCAAGGGCAAGAAAAGACACCCAAGACCCCATCCCAAAGGCCGAGATAGCAATGAAAATAAGTCCAGGGACACTGACAGGCTATTGGGAATGGAGGCCTGATTAGAAGTAGTCCATTAGAAAAAAAGCATTTATACAACTTACCAGCTTTTTGCTTTATAATAAATATACAGTCTTCCTGCAGCCCTGTTTCCAGTGCAGGTAGATCACACTTTGTTTCCGAGCATGTGTGTGTAAGTGTGTGTACACCCTGTGAATGTACATGTGAGCAAACACTTTATCTGGCAGGCGTGGGGCTATTACACCCCTCCGTGGTAACCAGCCTACCCTTATTAACTAACATATCTCTTATATGAGTCTTTGCTGACTTACCCTAATAATTAATATTTTATTTGGAATGATCTCAATAATTTAGGAGCCTCTTTAGGCTTGTCCAGGGTTTGTTTTATGTAGAGCTGTACATGTCTTGCATCCCCAGTGAATCTGCAAGTTTGAGCCCAGGCACTCCTGGATGAGTTTTGCCAACTGAATTCATTGCAAATGTATTAATATCTGCCCAAAGATCCAAATTCTGAAAGAAAATGAAGAATTGTTTTGTAAAAATGTAGACCGAATTTTCACAGTCCTCAGCTCCACCACGGGCCTTGGAAAGGTCTGATGAATATTTTCTAGGCCATTAGATTGTTTCTCAGCCAACTGAAATGTGTACTTCCCGTAGGGATCTTCCGTATGTTTCTGGTTTTCCACGCAGATTGTCTTTAATAAAAGAGAATTATGAAATGATTACCAACAAGAAAGAACATTCCATCATGGCATAGGGTTTAAACAGCACTGTGGTAATATCTTTCAGTTTCCATATTAATTTTAAAAGTTGTGTAATATATTGAGCAATTTTGCACGTACTGCAGCGTAGAACTGCAGGAGAAAGCTAACAGTGAAAGACGGAGGGAGTAAAAGGGGCTTTAGTTTCAGAATTCTTCATGGTGGTTTTGAAGTCTCACATCTCTCCAGTAAACTGAAACACAGGTATGCCAAGTCAACTCTTGAAATATTTTCCTTCAAATTACCCGAGAAGATACAGCTTTGACACATCTTATTTAAGAGCCTTGGGAGGAAAAAAAAAAAGTAAAAGCAAGCTATGTCTTCAGAGATCCTGAGACATCAGAGTCTCACTCTTGCTGCC
Source organism: Indri indri (assembly GCA_004363605.1). Taxonomy (NCBI): domain Eukaryota; kingdom Metazoa; phylum Chordata; class Mammalia; order Primates; family Indriidae; genus Indri; species Indri indri. Next base: position 64,445 of record RJWJ010000781.1, on the reverse strand, counting down.
ACCTCCTGAGGTACCTTGGCATCTGGCCACACTGGATCTCTGACACGTGCAGGACACGGCCCTTCCTTGCAGCCCAGCCCCCATGCCCACTCTCCTGAGAATTGTGCAACAGGCCTTTGTGACCCGAGGCCTGTGAAGTCTGGAAAGGAATGCGACCCAGAGCCAACGGGCGTTGGTGCCACCAGGGCCCAGCAGGAGCTCTCCTGCTGTTTACCCCGGTGCCTCTGGGAACCTCAGGAGGAGGAAGGTGTGCTCTGAAATGAGTGGGGGAAGAGAGTCCTTGGCAGAACTGTGAAGCGAGCACTGTGGCATCTCTTCCCTTTGTCTTCGCCCAGCTCCACAGAGGCCTGCTTCCTGCTGCTCCAGAGAGCAGACCCCAGCCACTTTTTCTTTCTTTCTTTTTTTTTTTTTTTAGAGAGACAGGGGCTTGCTCTGTTGCTCAGGCTGGAGTGCAGTGGACTGACCATAGCTCACTGTAGCCTCCAACTCCTGGGTTCAAGTGATCCTCCTGCCTCAGCCTCCAGAGTAGCCAGGACTACAGGCATGCACTACCACACCCAGCTCATTTTTTAAATGTTTTGTAGAAATGGGGTCTCACTATGTTGCCCAGGTTGGTCTTAAACTCCTGGCCTGAAGTGATCCTCCTGCCTCAGCCTCCCAAAGTGCTGGGATTACAGGTGCGAGCCGCCACACCCAGCCCCATCCACTTTTGAGCCGCTCTTCTCCTACTCCTGCGAGTGGTAGGTTCCATTATTCCAATGCCCTGAACAGGGTGAAGGATGTCCTAGTGGAGGCTCTGTATTCAATCATGATGTTGACGGCAGAGTGCCAGGCACTGGGGGCACGGCAGCCCAGGAAATCTTAGACTCATCAACTCATGACACAAAACTAGCTTCCTGTCCCCCCTAGTCACCTCCCCGACAGACATCTTCCTCCATCATAACAAACACACAATCTGGCCACCGTAGTACTTTGGGCTGTCCTGCCTTTTCTGCCTGGGGAAAATGTCCTGAGCAGAGTCACGAATATCCTTCTTTTAAGTTGCCCAAATGTGATGGCCACACAAATGAAATCGTAATGAACAGGAAGTGAAAGATTTACCCTCAGTCTTGCTGTTTGGTGCTGTTTAGTACTACTGAGTATAATTAACTGTAAATGACAAGCTCTATATTTTATTTCACCAATATTGTTTATACACAAAAGGTGGTCCCAGAAAAACAGACCTTTTAGCTATTAGTAGTTGAGAAGACAACCTTCTTGGCAATTAGAATGCCAGTATTCTCCTTCTTTCAAGTATATTTAGAGTCCAAAGCCATTATTATTAAAAGAGAGGGAAACCCTTTTTATGTTAGGATGTGTTCCTTTGCATGTTAGGCACTGATAACTGTCTGACTCCCCTAACAACAACTTATCTCCTGTTGTACCATGTCCCTTCAAGGTGGTAATCGTCCACTCTCCTTTCTACCGTGCATGAATTCAATGTCGGTTTCCATCCAATCTATATTTTTTTTAAAACTTAATATGCACCTCAGGCTGTACCAGACACTATTTGGCAATAGCAAAATAAAATGTTTGACATAAATTGGGCTCTTTAAGAGTTAAGAGTTTAGTTAGGGAGACAAGATGTACACCTGCAAAGAATTCAAAAGCAAAGAAAGAACTACATAACTATGTGAAAAATGTGCCTGTTTTGGACTTCAAAGTGCCCCAGGGGCTCAGAACTAAAAGGAGGTGAAGCCGTCTGAAGTGTTCAGGTGGCTTGTCAGGGCAGCCTCAGGACGTGGGAGGAATCTTGAAGGAAGACAAACAGAATATGACTGATTGACACAAACTCAGGGAGAAAAGCAATTTCCCAGTGAAATTTTTGGCACTAGCCCACCCCACTCACCAGCCTTGTGTCCACTCTCCCCTTGCTTTAACAACTCGTTCTTTGTGCAAAGCAAACAATTCACATGGCTTCACTGGGATATGGGAAACAGGAGTCCCAGAAACATGCTGGTTCCAGGAACAATGAAATGCATCCTAACAGGTGGTTTCTGTGAAAGGCCCTGCATCCAGTAACCAAGGCTGTGTCTGATTTTAATTATGCACACGGGCTTCCTGAGCCTACTCCTTCATGTCGACATGTTCCAAATCTAACTCATTCTCTTTCCCAAACCTGCTCCTTCTCTGTGATTCCCATCTCGGCCCATGACCTCACTGTATTCCAGTTACTCCAGTGAGACTCTCCAGTCCTCTCCGATTCCCTGTTCTCACTCTCTCCCCTGCACTTGAACTTGAGCCTAGAGGGTTGCATCTCCACGTCTCTGTCAAATGTGTCGCCTCCAGCCAGGTCTGCCTGCTGCCACCCCAGGCCCTCACCCTCTTCCCCCGAGATCACTCATCTGTCCAGCCCCATTCCTCTGCGCTCTGTTGGTGCACCCTGCACACCTTTCTAAAGCATGGATTAAAGGCTGTGTCACTCCCCAGTTTAAAAACAGTTCAAGTTTCTCCTAGTGCTTACAAAACGAGGACCAGACTCCTCACCTTGGCTTCCAGGGCCTGCACCTCCTCCAGCGTTGCTGGGTCGCCCATCCACTCATTCCTCCTCACACCTTGCATGCCAGACACAGCTGGCTGCTTTCTATTTCCTAGCCCACCCCGTCCTTTCTCGCCTCCATGGTCTTACTCATGGAGTTTCTTCAGCTTTTCTGACAGTCGAGCTCCCAATGCAGCCTCCTCCGGGATTCCTGCCCCACAGAGGCCACTGCTGTCTTCTCTCTGCGCTCTACCTCCGTTATTTCTGACATGCTCGTGACGTTTTTATTATTTTTGACCCCTATGCTGAAGAAGTGAGCCAGGTGGGGCTGGAAAACCAGGGCGAAGGGAGTAGAAGAATGTTCTAAGACAGAGAATAAGAGCAAGTGTAAAGACTTCAAGGAACTGCACAGTGTACAGCAGCGAGTGGAAACTGGTCTGAGTGGACAGAAAGAAATTGGTAAGAGATGGCACTGGAGAAAGAGGCAGGGGCCAAGTCCAAGGTTGCTGGCCCTGCTAAGGAGTCAGATATTGAACTTAGGATCAATGGGCAGGCTTGAAGGGTTCTAAGCATGACGGCGATAGAATAACATTTGCATTTTAAAGGAATGTAGTGTATGGGGAACAGGTGGAGAAAGACGGGAGAAAGGGCTGTAGGAGGCTGGTGGGGCAAACCGTGGAGAAGATGACCTTGTCTAGGGTAGTGACGGGGGAGCAGAGGAGGACATGGACTCCAGAGAGCTCTAGAAAGGAGAAGTGATTAGGTCTGGCTGATGGACCAGCCATGGATCAGAGGGTGAGTGAAGGGAGACACCAGGATTTCCGGGGGGCACAGAGATAATACCATCCCTGGTGCGGCATCACTTCCTGCTAACGGCCACTAAGGAGACTGGATTTTATCATGTAGGAAACAGGAGGCAACGAGGATTTCTTGGTTTAGGTAAACTACGTTTTTGAAAGAGAGGCCTGGAATTGGTGTGGAGGACCGATAGCCTGGGAAGGGGAGGACCGGTCGAGACGGGCTGGAGGGCACTGGCTATGGAGCGGGGACACAAAGTGCTGCTGGGCACAGCTGCTCAGCCCCGAGAACCTGCCCCACACAGTTTCATGGAAAAAAAACCCAGGGTTTTAATTGAGAAGTCATACGTGTACATAGTAAAAAAAAATTAAACAGTATAAAATGTTACACTACAAAAAACAATTCTCCCTCCCATTCCAGATCCCAGTTCTCTTCCTCTGTGGAACTTTGTAAGTTTTGCATACTCTCCAGAAACTTCCTATGCATACATGCAATGGTGTCTGAGCACATACTGTGCACACCCTCTCTGGTATGTACGTAGACATGCTTATGTCTGTATGCATACATACAGATCCACTTTCGTTGTCCACGAGATCACTCTCCATACTCTTCTATGCGTTGCTTTTTATTTTTAAGCGTGCAAATGTATTTTGCTGTACCACTTTAAAATCCACCCATGTAGCTCTGCTTCGCTCTTTTTGATGTCTGCAAAGGATATACCTACATTATTTCACAAGTCCCTTACTGATGAACATCGGTCAAACTTGGCTTTAAATATGTCCTTGCTGTCCTTTCCTTGCCTACAACCCTCAGCTCCTGGTGTACTTACTGCTTTAAAGCATTCACCAGTCTCGCCCTGGGTCGCATTCTCCTTCCATAGTTTCCATGCGTATCCCTTGTCAGATCCACAGTAAGAGAACTCCCTCTTCAGCCACACGAATTTAGTGAGTCCTTCCTCTTCCTCCCTGGAATCGTCGGCAATTATAGAGATTGTGACATCAATCTGCCTTATCAGATCCATATTCTCTGACCAAGAAATCAATCAATATTTTCTGTAAATTTGTGAAATGCACTTTCTAAAGGCCTGTACTTACCCAACCACACCAAGGGTGTTATAAATTAAAAAATGTCACAGCCCCACTGCCAACCAGCAACTAGTTCTTTGCCAGTGAGAATTAAGCTCAGAGGGAGAAGGATTTTTTTTCCTTCTCAGAGAGGGACATTCCAGGGGCGCGGGTCCAGAGCTCCTCGCCCACTCTGCCTTTTGGAAGATGCTTCTGGCTGATATGGGGCCCGGATCTCATTTGTTTGTTATTTTTTTCTAAGATCTGCTGATCATTTTATCCTTTATTGTACTTCGTAGAAGAAATTGTGACACACCCTTTCTTTTCCTCCCCAACTCAGATTTCAGTCGAAAGCCTTCATTAGGAGATGAGTCGCCTGCCAGCCAGACATCTGATAAGTTGTAGGCTTCCCGGTGTCCCCTACAGGGTGTTTATTGTCTGGTAGTCAAAGTCATCACCAGAAAACCAATCATGTTCTTCGACACCATCCCCGAGCCAATGTTTTACGTCTTACATCTTCCTTTCTCTTTCAAAGTCATGGCCTGTACAAGAAGAGCTAAAAACCACCTGGAGACCTAAGTACTTTGAAGTACCTAGAACTTTAAAGGAACTGAACGTAGTTCCTTCTGCCTGCATCTTTTCTTCCCTTATGCATCACTTTAAGGCACACCCATGTCATCAGGAAGCAGCACATCTCCAGAACGACCTGTGGAGGTGGACTCGCTCTGTCCCTACCCTACCACCAGTGCCCCCTCGCTGCTCGTAAGTGGACACCCCCCTGCCAAAGTGGCAGGTCTCCTGCTCCTCCGGTTCCTCCTTTCCCTCCTCCTGGACCTTCACTCTTCTCCCTGTCCTTTTGTGGCATGTCCTTCCTTTACCGACTTCTTGAGGCTGCTTGCAGCCCTCCTCCTTTGTGCCCGGAATCTTGTTGCGATGACCTTCTCCTGGGCCTGTGCTCACGGGAGCGCTTTACCACCTCTACGAGCTGCAGAGGGAGGCAGCCATTGAGCTCTTTCTTCATCCTGTGTTTAGCAGACAGGGTTGCATTTCAACGATTTCATCATAGCTAAGGAACGATAAAATCATTGTACAAATACTATAATTCTTAAACTTTAGAGAGCTATACAAACAGAACTTAATTATCCATATAAATCTAAAAATGCCTTTCCCAGAGTTTTAGCTAGTAATAGTGCCACAGCTGATACACACACACACACACACACACACACACACACACACACAATCTCGCGCGCACGCACGCATGCACACACGTAGGCTTTTATGAATGCTGGTTTTAGAAGATCAAATATACCTTCTGAGTAGCCCATGAATAGTCATTGCCATTTAGGCCATTATCGGCATTTCCCCCTACTTCTTAAGCAACGTGATTTCAATCAGCTCTAGGTATAGACACCATTTCTTGCTTAGTTGTGAGATAACAGAACTGCCTGTGGAGGCTGACAAGTCTCAAGATCTCCAGCCACACAGCAGGCAGGCCTGAGACCCAGGAAAGGCCAATGCTTCAGTTTGAGCCAATAGGCAGGAAAAAAGCAAGGTCCCAGCTCCAGGCAGTCAGGCAGGAGCAAACTTCCTCTTACTTGGGGGATGGTCAGTCTTTTTTTTCTATGCAGCCCTTCAGCTGGGTAGATGAGGGCCACCCACACTGGGGAGGGCCATCAGCTTCACTCAGTCTGCTGACTCAAATGCTAATCCCTTCCAAAGCGCCCTCACATACATACACCCTTGGAATAATGTCTGACCAAACATCTGGGCACCCCGCAGCCCAGTCAAGCTGACACATAAATTAACCATCACATCTACTGTGTCACCAGCAGGCTGAGTAATTACCTCATTTAATTGTTACAGAGACCCCATGTGGAAAGTAGTCTTATCCCCATTTGCTCAATAGCTATTTATTCAGCAAATGTTTGTACATTTTAGAGAGGAGGGAAATAGGGAGGGTTCCGAGAGTGAAAGTAACTTGTCTAAGGTAGCACAGCTGGTAAATGGCAGAGCCAGGATTCCAGCCCAGGTCCGCATGACTCAGCTGGGCCCCCTGCACCGGTGTCCCTGCCCCCAGTGTGGGTGCCGCACTCCTCACAAGCCCGGGCTCCCCGCTGGGGTGGAAGACAGCTGAAGGCATTGGCCGTTGCTCAAAGCTCAGGGGCAGCAGTGGGGCAGGGCAGGCTCATTCTTGTCTTCAGATGTCTGAACACGTGGGACTTGAGTGCAGCTGGGAGCTACTAGGAGGGCTCCACTTTCCTCCGAGGTGATTCACAGAGCATTAACTGTTGCTAGCGCTTATTGAAACGACGTGCTTGTGCTTCACGTGGATACTATTGTTTAACGCTCACAACATCCTGCGGTCTTCCCACCACCCCGCTCTGCTTGCAAGAGCAGATGGGGTCCCCATGGGTCTGCCATGCTCAAGGACTGTTAGGCTTCCCTTTCAAACCACTGCCTTCAGAGTTACCAAGAGTGCCCCAGGTTGCCTTAAATGTCCCCGTGGGCCAGTCCAATCCTGTTCCACCCCTCCTCAAAATCTGCCCATAAAACCAGCTTAAAATGTGCATGAATCAATAATTCTGCAGGTGTGCTGTCTGCTGATTCACCCCGGGAACAGGCCCGGGCTCTCCCTGTGTGAGGCTCGCTCCTCTTTGCCTGACATGTTCCTCATGCTGCCTTTCCGCTAGCACTTTAAGGAAACATTGTCCAGTGGTAAAGTTTACCATAAGCCCCTAAACCAATCTCATGCAAAGGGGACTCCCCCGTCCTCGGCTCCCTGCAGCCCTCTCTGGTTGCTCCCGGGGCCCCCGCGTCGTGAGGGCAGAAGCAGTCCGTACAGCGCTGGTGTCGGCCACACCAAACCTCTCACTGTGCTGAGGAGGAGCCCGAGACTCAGGAAGGCGGGTGCCTTTCCCAGGTTCACACAGCTGGAAGCCAAGTCACCCAGGTCCCGGTCCAGAGCTGCGGGTGTGCCCCGTGGATATCAGTTCTCAGTTCCGATTGGGGTGGGTGGGGGCAGCCTCCCGGTGCGACCCAGTGCCGGCAGGTCAAAGAGTGGGGCAGCTGGGGGCGGCATTTGTGGCGAGGCCGCGGGCTGGCCCCGACCACACGGGAGGTCAGCACACCTGCCTCTGTGCACAGAGATGTGGGTGCAGCACGAAGAAAGGTATTGGAAGAGAAACTGGACAGCGAAGTACTTTTTTTATTGACAGAAGCAGAAGCAGATTCTCTCTGGTCTACGTGCTTCACTGGAAGGCTTGGGAAAGAGCAAACATTCCTATCTGTCTGGAATTGCAGCGAGTGACTCACTTGGGTCCCCAATTCCCAGCGGAAGTGGCTTTGGCTTGTGTCTTGTGTTTACAGAAAATCAGCTCATCCGTGAGTCCGCAGGGTTGGATCCACCCGGTGGACGTCCTCCATGACTCCTCTGCAGGCCCCCGGACACGCACGTGGCATCCATGGGATGCCACTCCCAGATCAGACTCCTGCCCTGGCTCCCTGTGTCTCGGGGCTGGTATTGTCTCCAGAGCCACAAACCAGATGACAGGAGCAGAGGGCAAACCGTCTTGTTTCAGCCTAGGACTCTGAGAATACTCTAGCAGAGAAACACTTTCACAAGGAAACACAATTGGTGGTGGTAACAACTCTCAAAGGAAAGGAAAATAAAACAGCTTCTTCCTTTCAAGATCATTCGACTTTTTTTTTTTTTTTTTTTTTTAACATAAAGGGTAAATAAGGCTCAGGTACTTTGAGAGCAATAGAGTTATCGTTGAGAAGACAGCACACTCTAGAGGTGGATAAAGCATTCGGAAGGTCCCCAGGGACATGGGAACTTGTCCTGGCTACCAAGGCCTCACTGGTGCCCACGGAAAATCACTCACTTCATGGCTTGACCTGGGATTCTGAGAACTGGCAGACCCTTGTTCCTACCCAGCCTCTGTTCATAGTTGTCTGAGGTTTACAGGAAACCCCTCTCAGCTTCAAGTTCTTGACTCTTAAAATGGGAATAACACTTTCCCTGTGCACCTGTCCCAGTTGTTGTGTAGGTCAAATGACCCTACATGAAAATACTTTGTTAACAGTAGAATACTGTCTCTATTTTTTCCTGTAATGTAGGAGGTAATGTCTTTTGCTTGGAAGTCAGGTGGGAGGATTGAGAAGAGACTGGAGACCCTGGGTCTGTGGTGCCAGCATTCCCACACTGGCAGACGAACGTACGATTGACTGTTGGCTGGGGTGGTGGAAGAGTTAGGGGTGTTGACAAGGGAGTGGTTACAAGGGTGATCCCAGAGTCTTAGCTGAACAGAGAAAGGGTTGAAGAAAGGGACCCAGCAGATAGGCTTGGGGAGCTCGATGGTGTCAGTGAGATGTAAGTACCATGTGTGTAATTCATGAAGGAGTTAGCTGGCAAGGTGGCAATGGTGGGCAGAGAGGGCGAGGCTAGAGTCTGAGATCTGAGAGGTGGAGGCCATTCCCGGATCCGAGTATGAAACGCCATAAGGGAGAGAGTGCTGGCTGGAGGGACCATGTGGGTGCAGAGGGGTCCCAGGCCAATGAGAGGATTGGGGTGAAGAGAGGGGGAGCTGGGTGCCAGGGTCACCTCAGGGAACATGGGCGAGTTGTCAGACCTGGGGTAGTCGTGGGGAGGACGTGGAACCTGTGGCAGAAGGAACATCGAGGGTGGGGGCAGGTGTCTGGAAGGGCTGGGAGCAGAAGGTTGATGCTGTTTCAGGAAAAAGGAGGCCCAGAAAACAGATTGGCCAGGAAGCATGCTCAGATGCAAAATTTGGTATGAATTACATACAAATTGGTCATTTTACATGTAGATAATCAAAAGTTGTTGGGCATCTTGGCCTCAATAATACAAATATACATAAAAAGCTATAATGGATAACTCCTTTTAGCCACTGACATTTTTTATGCAATAAACCCAGTGGCATGCTGGAGCCAGTCAGCACCAGGGGAGGAGAGCCACACTTTGTTAAATTTTCAGGAGTTTTGCATGCCAGGTGTCATGCTGGTAGCTTGAAATAGGCCTGGAAGGGAATTGTTACACCAGGGAAATCTGCGAGCACTACACACCGGGGCTTTCTCCCTGGGAATCTGTTTATTAAACATTTCCCAGCATGCCACTGGATAGGCCTAAATATAACCTTCAAATATACCTAATTTTACAATCCCGTTGTTGTGAACTGAATTGTGGGTCCCTAAAAGAGATATGTCCTAACCTCTGGTACCTCTGAATGTGGCCTTATTTGAAGCAGGGTCTTTGCAGATGCAATTAAGATGTAAGTTAAGAGTAGGGTGGTCCCTTGATCCACTATGACTGGTGACCTCTTTCGAAGAGGAGAACAGACCGAGAGGCAGATGCACACAGAGAGGAGAAACCCACGTGAAGCAGACACAGGGAGAACGCCGTGTGACGGTGGAGGCAGACAGACACTGAGCTATGCCAAGGACTGCCAGGAACAGTGGCAGCTAAGAGGAAGGCAGGGAACAGACTCACTCTCAGAGCTTGGGAAGGAACCAACTCTTGCAGACTTCCAAACTCCAGCCTGTGAGAGAGTACATTCCTGTAGTTTTAAGCCACCCGGGTTACCGTACCTCGCCACCGCAGCCCCAGGAAACTAATACCCCTGTCATAGCCTCAAGTGTGGGGCAGGAGGCACGTGGAAGTTCTCCAGCGTGAACCACAAAGGGACTGTCGGTCTTTACCTTTCCCGGTGCTCAGTCTCCTGGGGGACCCTCCCTCTTCCCAACTGCTCAGTGTGCGTTTTCTGTACCGTCATCTGGTCCTTCTTGTTAGGTGCCAAGTACTGTGGATTGTACTTGTATGCCGCCTTCCATGTGGCAATCGGGTTGTAAGCTCAGACGTCTTCACGGGTCAGAGCTGTTGAGTGTGACGGCGCAGCAGAACCTTTTCAACCTGGAGAGTGTGTCCACGTGTACATGAAACACTTACCCCACTAAGCCAGCCAAGGAAAACCCGGACACTCTTTGGCATGCCTGGAGAGGTGGGGTGAGGTGGGGGACGTCTCCGAGCCCTGGCAGGCGACAGGCATTCATTCCCTGCTGGTGAATAGGCTGTTTGTCTCTGGCTGGCTCCCGGTCTCTCGCTGTCATCTGGGACCTGGATCACTCAAGGGTCTTCTGTCTTGACCCAGCCCATGAGCGGACGGATCTGAAATCTCAGAAGTTCAACAGTTGCCCCAAAGTTTTCCCTTCAGACAGAATCCTCAAAAACAGATTTTTGTAAGATTGTAATTTAAATTCCCCAACTGACACTCTTGAACACTACTGCAAAACTCCAGTTTCTGAAGAATGCAACGAAAGGGCGGCATCCTCTCTAGACAGGGTTCGCCCCACCCTGCTGTTCCCACGAGTCTTTTCCTCGGCAATCCTCGTACTCCCGGGTGGCTGGGGGAGAGGCACCAGGACGTGGAAAATCAAGGGTGATTTGGGGTGTGGAATACTTTGAAGGCAAAACTTCCGTCTGTAGTCTATTTCTTTTTGAACAGCAGAGGGCGACACAGTCACAGTGAATAGTGGGTCTGCCTTGCTTTAGGACTGGAATCCTGGGAACCAACTATTTACACATATAATTTTTTTCTTCATTTAAGAACAAGTGCTGAATTGCCTATTTGTTCATTTGAATATTTGCTCAGGCTCCTATGAAAGGTGCAGAGAAGGCTTTGGGGGCTATTTGCTGCATGTCCCTGCCCAGGGACCTGGGGCAGGGAGACCTGTGGGGAAATGCTTGCCACCCACCCTCCCACTTAGTCCTGAGATTGTCCAGTTCTGGCCGGTTCTGTGGGAGAGTTTGGACTGTATCCCAGATAAGAGATACCTTTTTCAGGGACCCAGCTTGTTACTTGCAGGGCCAGGCCTTTTAAACCTGTTATCCGGGGTTGTTCCTCTTCATATGTGTAGGTGAGGCCTGGCCCTGAGACAATGGAGGAGACCCCGCAAGGAGGGTTAGGGGCGAAGGATTGCAGAGGTCCCCTGTTGTTTCCCCAACAGCAGCCGGGCTTGGGTGACAGTGGCCAGTTGACAAGTCTGTGTGTCTGGGGTCTTGGGACAGTTTCCCAGTGATACCCTCTGGTAGCTTCCAACTAAGGGCAGAGCATTCGTGGTTTTTGGAGCAATACAGACAACTTGCTAGGGCTCTTAGAAGACTCTGGAAGGAGCAGGAGTAGAGCTGTTGAGGGGGCCGTGGTGGGGCTTGACAGGGTGGCTGGGCTCCAGGGGAGGGCTCAGATTTGGAGCCCTGAGGCCTGTGAGGAGAGCCCACTGGGAGAGGGGCCCGCCTGAGGTGGGCAGCAGGGGAGATGAGCCAGCACCAGGACCTGTGTCATCTGGCGTGTCTGGAGCCCCGGGGTGTGTGTATGCGATTGTGGAAGAATCTGCACGAGATGACAGAACTCGTTCAGAAAGGGCCTTTCACTCTCACCCCTGGCAGAGGCCACTCAGCTTTAGACATACAGTTCAGGGCACCTTCCAGTGACCCTCAGCAGAGGTGAGACCGTTCTCAGCAATGGCGTGCTACAGATAGCAAAGCACCACTCTGCAGGAAGGAAGAAGGCCTTGCAGACCAAAAGCTACACTAGTGAGTTGATTTAGTGAAACCTGGCTGTTCAAATGAAAGAGAAAACTTTAACAAAATGAGGAGGGAATATGTATCTATAAAAGAGAGTTACAAGGCCATTACCATTGTAGGGGTACAGGGAAACTTCCCCTTTCCTCCTAAAAGTTCGCTGAAAGATCAACACACAAGGCAGATTAACTAGAGAACGGTTTATTTACCGTGTGCGTGGGGAGAATCACAGAGTGATTACCCAGTATCCTAGTGGGATCCAGATATTTTTATTCATACCTGTTAGAGGGGAGGGGGGATATGAGGAGTATAGGTAATTCTGTTTAGGGGCCATAAACAGTTGCTGGGGAGGATGAATAGGTGGGGAAACAGATTGACTTGTAAATTCACCTGAGAGACAGATACTGTGTTTCAGATGATTTGGGCCAGGTCTGGTTGCATTCCTGATCTTTTTTCCTGTATATTGAGATAACAGGGAGAGGAAGGGAAGTCTATTGTCCCTTTTGATCTTTTGATCAGGTCGGTCTGGTTTATGCAAATAGAAGGGAAAGCCCCTTCCAGCGCTTTTTGATCTTTTTTTTTTTTTTTTTTTGAGACAGAGTCTCACTCTCTTGCCTGGGACAAGTGCCGTGGTGTCAGCCTAGCTCACAGCAACCTCAAACTCCTGGGCTCAAGCGATTCTCCTGCCTCAGCCTCCGGAGTAGCTGGGACTACAGGCATGCGCCACCATGCCCAGCTAATTTTTTCTATATATATTTTTAGCTGTCCAATTAATTTTCTTTCTATTTTTTTGGTAGAGATGGGTCGCTTTTTGATCTTGAATGGCCTGTAATTCAAAATATTCTTTGTACCAAGGAATCAAATTTTGGGGTGAAATTTCCTGAGCTCCTTCCCCATTATCTTGATGAGCAAGCTGAAATGTACCCCTGAGAAGATCCACTGTGGATACCAGAACTTTGTGCAAGGCCTTGATCTGCTTGGTGCAGTGGGCCCAGAAGGCGGGCAGAGGACCAACCATCCTGCTGGCCAGACCAGTGACCATTGCAGGGGCCAGCTGGCCATGTGTACCAATGAGGGGATTCCCTTTGTCATTTATCTTGCTCAATTCAGTCTTTTTATTTAATAAGCATATAGGAAAACATAATTTGGTAGCAGATCACTTGGATTCCAGTTTCAGATCTTTGCCCCTCATTATAGATGTTCGTGCTTGGGAGAAGTCACATGACCACACGCCTAATAGCATATCTTTCTTAAAATGAGCATCTAGTATCACATAATATATATGACTTGTAAAAGCACTGAGGAAATGATCAAGTGTGATATAAGCACAATTATTCATCTTAAGAGGGAATCTTTAGCATTTCCTTCTCTTTCAAATGTACCTCTGTTCCTTGGGCTGAGTGAGGCTCCATTGGAAGGGGGTCTTATTTAGAGTTAAGATAAAAATGTACCTTCAGGCCAGTCCTATCACCTTCACAAAACAAACAGGATTGAAAATTATTTTGGTTTCTGGGTACCCTTGGTTTTGCAGGCTGCTCACTCACATTCAGATGACAATTTGCAGAACGATGTCTGTATTGAAACCCTGCCCTACCGAAAAGGACTTGTGCCCTGAGCAGGAAGTACCTTCCTTGTTTTTGTCTTCTATCTCTTTTAGCTGACTGACATAAAAGACATCTTGGACTAATGTGAACAGGGAATCACTGTTGGCAAAAGCAAGGATCAAGGTTCTGTTTACAGACATTTTGTCAAATAAACACATCTGTTGGACCTGAAGCCTCCCTGGTTTATTACTTCAATTGCTTACTGTAAGTAAGCAACAAGGTGTTTAAATTTTACACATGTGAAATACGTATTATGTTTCCTAGCAGGGGACAAGACTCAGTCAATAATTTTCCCTGTAACACAGGTCTCGGATTCAGAACTTTACTAAACCAAGCAGATACTGTCCTTGACACTAGAACTGCAAGTTGGACCTCATTAGTGAGCATGCTTGATGGGGGTTCCTTGTTTAAATCCATTCTTCAGTTTTTTTCTTGAGCTTTAATGGATGCACCACCTGGCTCAGTCACAGACTGATTAGAAAAAGGGACTATAGCAGGCAGCAGTCCCCTGGAATTACAAGCTCCCGAAGCAAAGTTTGATGATGGGTTAAAGCTTGAGCTATGGAATAGACCATAGCCGGAGCCCACTGTTTACTGGCTGGTGACCTTGGGTAGTTCATTCAACCTCCTCAATCTTAAATTCCTCCTCTAGAAAATGAGGTTATAAAAGCACCCACTTTACATTTTTTAGGACTTAAATGAGATAATCTAGTTAAAGAGTTAGTTACTGTCATCGTTTGTTGTATAACTCATTCAACCTACTGGCGAATTATACATTTGGAATGAAATCTGCTGGGATTACATATTCAAATTCTTAAAGCAGTTCCAATGTACTCTGTTCCAATACTGGGGACAAGGGAGGAAGTACCTTCTTAATTTCCCAGACATCAACCCTACAAAACAAGCTGTGTACATAAAAGCTCCTGGTATAATTCTTTGCACATTGTAGTAGACATTTTATAAAAGGTCTGGGAGAAAAAAAGAGTTCATGTTTTCTTACAGTTTTACAGAGAAAACAGGCTTAAAGAGAGCAACTTGCTCAAAGTTTAAGAAAGAAGAATGTTATTTTTGGATACTCCTTCTTGACTTAAACCAAATTTTATTTCATGTTTAATCACACGGACGCCATTACCTTCAGTACATGTTTTCTTAGGAAACCCAGGCAGAGGAAAATTCCTCCGAAGAGCTGCCTGGTCAGCAGGTGTTTTCCACATTGCTTAACTGCAGAGCTCTCTGCGGTCAGATCTCTCTGACGTTGAGTCAACAGTGGCTCTCAGCCAGGCAACAATTTCGAACCTCTCTAGGACCCTTAAAAATGCCCCGGCCCAGCCCCACTCTGTTAGATTTTGCTTTTTAGTCTGGGTGGGCTCCAGGCATCAGAATTCCTAAAATCTGTCCAAGTGATTCGAGAGAGAGTTCCAGTCTAGTTCTTCCCTCTCAGCCTTCTATGATTCTATGCTTTCTACGTATGCACGGATTCCACACATTAAAATTCTGTCCCCTTTTGTAACTTCCGTTTAAAAGGGACATATTTTAACTTTGGAAAATTATGAAACACAATAGGAATTAACCAATTTGCTCTTCTGAAACATATAAACAGTTTTACAGAAGAATTGCCGGAATAGCTAGGTTTGAGATACTGTTGAGTGGTAGTGACGGCTTTTTCAGTTTACGCAAGCAAATCAATCACCTGGGTTTTTTCCTCTAAATTCACTTACCACAACGAATCTTGACCGGATGATTTATCTCTTTGAAATATACAAAGTGCTGGCATAAATTCCATATATTGTAATAATAGCAACATATATGATGTAGAGAGAATTCCGTATATTGTAATAATAGCAACATACACGATGTAGAGAGGTAATAAAAATTACAGCAGCAATAGCAATAATGATGCCCGCGTGCGTCATGCCGGACCGTCTTCGGATCAGGGTGTGTCTGTTGGAGGCCTGTGCCCCTGCACGGCACAGGTTCACAATGAGTGGTGCTCGAGCCTGCTGAGATATGAAGTTTAAATGAAAGCCTGTGTACCCTAATGCGTATGTGTTAGATCGTTTTGGTTGGATATTCAAATAATTCATCTGGTACCTGCTACAGATCCTGTGCTGGTGTACTAGTCATTTCTTATCATAACTGTGACCCTCTGTGGTAATTGAGAGAGACAGATATAAAAGGTCCTTATGAGCCTCTAAGGGAATGGTGAAGACCCCATAACTAGAATACATGAGGAAAATTAGCATGTGACAACCTCCACCCCCCCCCCCCGCCCCCCCGGTTCTCTCTCCAATTTTCTACCTGCAGAAAGGCCCCTTTGGCCCCTTTGTTTACTCTTGGAAGATCTTCTAAGTTCTCCTCTTCAAAACATTAATAATTCACTTGGCTATGCTTTTGCAATACATTAGTGTATTTTGCACCAAGCAGTTGTTTATTTGCTTGCCATGAGTTATTTCCTTTTGCAAACGTCACTTGCAACTCACCACTTCTAGGAGGCCTCACCTGGTTAAGTGGAATATGATCCTGTTGGTCTCTGGCTTTATCTTTTGATGACATATCAGAAGCCGTATACATATAGGCATGTAGTGACATCCTACGCATGACAGCACACATCAGAACATCCCTCTCAGTTCTCCAATTTAAACACCCAGGGCCTTTGAACATGCTCTTCCACCTGCCTGGAATATATGTACTTCTACCAGTAACCCCTTCATCTAGTTCTTTTCAGAACTCTGCTCAGTTGTTTCTGTTCAGGGAAGCTTTCTCTGATCTTCCTCTGTTCCCTGATTTATTTGTTCTTATAGCATCTCTCTGAAGTTTCACTTTTACACTTATTTGAGTGACAATTTGATTATTCTATTGTCTGTCTCTCTTGGAAGGCTATAACTCTCTGACCCACAAACTCAGGGTCTGTGTTTGCTTTTGTTTATCAAATATGTTTCTAGCTCTGAGTCCAGTGCCTGGATCCAATAGATGTCTAATTATTGAATGAGTAGATAATTAATAAACTATGCTTTCTCTTTGGAACATAGTTACAGTTCCACTTCACTCAAGAGTTTTACAATACTTAATTTTTTAAAGCTAATGTTTTATGCAGTACTCTCAAAAATTAAAAATTAATGGTTTAAGGAAAGTGATTAATTGTGTAAAATAATGGATTTTACTAAAAATATTTCTTATTCAACTGAATTTGAAAAAAGTTTTTAAAAATCTACCCATAATCTCACCATATTAATATAGAAACTATTTCCATTTCATCAAAGGACACTGTCCTTAAGCTGAATTGATGGTGGAACTTGGGTATTTAGTTCTAAATTTCTTTAGTTTTTTTCTGTTGGGTTTTTGTTTGTTTATTTGTTTTTGTTTCTATGTCTCTGTGTGATGATGTTCTGGTTCCTAAACTCTGGCTGGAAATCAGATCTATGAGAAATAGCCTTTTATTCCTTGGTATCTGAAAAACCAATGCCCTCCAGAGGTGAGAGTGAGCTGCACCAGTCACAAAATAGCCTCGGGCTGGGCTACCTGTCTTGCTGAGCAGCAGCACTTAAACTTCTCTTTCAGCCGCCCAGACTCCACAGGGCCAAATTCAGGAATAAAACCTGTCTCATTTAAGAGTTTTTCAGTCTGTAGGATATTACTTGAAGTCATAGGAACTGTCATCTCCCATGAATTTTTTTGTATTAATATATGTTTTAACAAGAGATTCCTTAATTCTTTTTTTTTAATTTCAGAATATTATGGGGGTACAAACATTTTGGTTACATATAATACCTTTGCTTCTCCCAAGCCAGGGCTGCAAGCGTGCCCTTCCCCCATACAGTGCACTGCACATCGATTAGTTGTGAGTTTACCCACCCCCTCCCACCTGACCAGCACCCAGTGAATATTACTACCATGTGAACACCTTAGTGTTGATCAGTTAGTACCAACTTGATGGTGAGTACATGTGGTGCTTGTTTTTCCATTCTTGTGATACCTCACTTCGAAGGATGGGCTCAAGCCCTATCCAGGATAATAGAAGA
Organism: Indri indri; assembly: GCA_004363605.1. Lineage (NCBI taxonomy): Eukaryota > Metazoa > Chordata > Mammalia > Primates > Indriidae > Indri > Indri indri. Next base: position 46,842 of record RJWJ010000781.1, on the reverse strand, counting down.
GGTGCTAGTTCACCGTTGTTTTTTGTAGTTTAGTAGAACCATGGTGTACATATACCGCATTTTATTAATCCACTCATGTATTGATGGGCACTTGGGTTGTTTCCACATCTTTGCAATTGTAAATTGTGCTGCCATAAATATTCGAGTGCAGATGTCTTTATTATAGAATGTCTTTTTTCCTTTGGGTAGATGCCCAGTAGTGCTGTTGCTGGATCAAATGGTATTTCTATTTTTAGCTCTTTGAGATATCTCCAAATTACTTCTTAAAACCAGCTCAGTCACTACTGTGATTCAGTGCCTCTTGCCTAAGATTAGGGTAAAATGTGCAAATTTGTAAATAGTTGGATTAATGTAGTGAGCAATTAAAGTTTCTCCCTTATTAATGTTGCATGGTTTTTCCAGTAATTTAAAATCAATTGATTAGTACTGGCCTTAGACCAAAAGGAAAATAAAATTGGAAAGAACTCACTGCATAGATCAGGAGTTCGGCATAGTTTCTTAGTGGAAAGTGCTGTGGGAACACTGAGGCAGTTCCCTAGCAGGTTTGGTTGAGCCAAGCACCTGTTGACAAAGGATTAAAAGTGGATGCAGCATGTATTTTGGTAGCACTGGATGCCTTGTAATAGCAAACTGGACAGTCATGCATGTTTTATTCTCTCTCTGTTGTGTTTTCCAGAGGGATAACCAATTGGCTGACGGAGTCGCAAATGAAAAGTAACCTGACTCTATCGACCCGCTTAACCCCGTGCAGGGGCAACGATGGAAAGGAGCAGCCATTGGCTCTGAAAGAGTGGAACAGGTATGGAACAGCTCCCTCCACCCCTGCCTTCTTCTGTTTCTTTGCACATCTATTTCCAGACCAGCTGAAAACAGCAAGTTGTTCCTGTTTGAGAATCGGAGTTACAGGAACAGGTACGGTGGGTTATTTGTAACGTTTCCGAGTTATCCATCTTCAGGATAACTTGTTTATACAAGTCCATGTGCAATTAAGAGACAATTATTTTCAAATAGCAAATAAGTAATCATGTTAGGGAGAATTATTACTTTTAAACATAGGATTAGCATTTTGGATGTTGGTTTAGCTTTAAGATACACTATTTGGATTAAGTGGATTTTGCTTCACTAAATAGATTTCTGTGGAGGAATCAGAAGTAATGACAAAATGGTAATGCGTGTTGGTTTCCCCAGTGACAGCCATTGAACGTGTTTTTGCTGTGTTTAATGATCTAATCTCCTCTGCCCACATCCATTTTCTTAGTTGTGAAGGGACCCTGCCAAGAAAGGCATAGTTTGACTTTTTTCATTTTTCAAAATTCACATAACAGATACAGGTCGTTTCTTTCACTCTGAAAAGAAAACTTCATTTCAACATGAAAAATTTCAAACAGTACTCTTCGGAACCCTGGAGTTACAAACTTTAAAATTTGTGTTTATTTTTAGTCAATGCCCATGTCATTGGGGTGCTGTGCCTTCGTTTAATTCTGTCTGTTACTGAGAAACGGGTGAGCAATATGGGGTTTGCTAGCGGCTGCATAGAGGTGAACGCTTTAAGAAATTCTGACATTAATGGCCTTGTAAGGCAGCTAGAAAGTAATTTTAAGTTCAGAAGATTAAGTATCATGTACTGGATGATCAAAATTAAATTACTTAATGACTTTGCATGATAACATTTCTCCCCATTTGGATGGCTTAGAGAGGAGGGACTATGAATAAATAATAAAGACTTGAAATTTGCATAGGCATATTAGAATTCAAAAGGTTACAGGAAAAGAATTTATAAAAGTTGTATTTTATATAAGGAGTTAAATAAGGTTATGACTGCATTATGTAGTTTAAAATTATTTAGGAAGAGCATTTAGAGAACGTTTTGACAACTACTCTGCAGTTAGTATGTTCTCAGGGCATAATAATATATTTTCACACATCAAGGGTTTCAATGTATTACACACTATTGAATATGAAACTAAATGTCATCTAAATCAATAATACATGAAGAGTCTGGTTTCTATCTCAGCAAGGGGTCAGAAAAAGTAGTGTGTTTGTGCTGCTTAGGGCAAAAAACAGCCTTATAGTCTTTTGGTTCCTTCATGTTTCGGTCTATATAGTCAGCCAACTACTAACCACACTGACCAGCTATCTTTTTCTCGCATTCCAATACAATGCAAATGGACTTTTATGAAAATTCCTTGAGGGGATCTTTTGGCAATAGGGCAAAGAAGATGAAGCAGACAATAAACTCTCTACACTACCCATTCTGAATACTGATCTATCCGCACCATTTAGCAGGTTTCATTTATCGGGAATAGATTATAATATGATTCGATTTCTGAATGAAGTGATGATTTGAAAGAACTCATAAAGCAAAGGAATAGCTAGTTACTATGTCTTCCTGGGTGTGAGTTTCTATGCATGAAACTGTTTGAAAAATGGAACTGCCTTTCTTTTTTCTGCTGGAAAGAGGAGTGTGGAGGGGTGTGGGCCTGGGGCAGGGAAAGGCGAGTCCCAGGCTGTTTCCAGGGCTGTTCCCGGGCAGGGGTTGGGGAGCCTCTGCCCGAGCTGTCTCCCTTGTTCCACACCAGGGATAATTTATGAGGATGCATCCTTGGAACAGAACTCTCACAAAAGCTTCCAAAGGGCTTTGCAGACTGCCTGGGGCTGCCTTACTCACACTGAAAAGGATACTGGACCAGGTCCAGGCACCCTAACCTCTAGGAACCTCAGTGTCTTCTTCGTGAAAAGCATGAATACTAATGAGTAGGCTGCTTTGCTCACAGACACTGGTGTACCTGGTAAAAATGGTACCCAATGACAAATCTAATGTGCCCGCTTCCCATCACCACCCAGTCAGTAGGGAAAATAAGTAAGAACCAGGAGTTTCGGAATGGCGTGGGAAGAGTGTTTTTTCATAGGTGGTAGTAGGAAGTTTGGCAAAGATTGGAAGACCATAGAGCTATGGGTGATTTGGTGTCCACAGCCCTGAGAGTAGCCACAGGGCTTTCTGGAGATGCTGCAGGTAGTTTTGACCGAAACGGCCAGGAATATTCTTTCTTATATGGGTTACAAACTGGGCTCCCAGCAGGAGTTCTTAAATTCTCGTGTAAGCCATGCATTCCTCTACTTCCGACTCCCTCTTTCCTGACTCTCACCCTCGGGAACCCCCCCTTAGTCGACGTGCATGCTCAGAGGCTGCACTGAGGGAGAAAACTTGTGGTCATAGCCCTTAGATCCCGCTGTGCCCTCCTGTGGCCTCTCACCCTGGACCCTCATGCCTGGGCCCCTCGCGGCCTGCCACCGGATACAGTGCAAGGCCGCCTGGGTTCAGTGTCACCACTATTCAGAGTTCTTGTGAGGATTAAATGAGATACTGGTAGGGGAAAATTATTTGTAAATTGCAAAGCATCTACAAATTTTAAGTATTATTCAATATTGCACATTAGCAAGAACATAGGCTTTAGAATCAGATAGCTCTGAATGTAAGACTCACATGTGAGCCTGGGCAAGTTACTTTACTTTTGTCAGACTCAGTTTCTTCACCTATACAATGGGATGGCAGCATGGAGGTGTATATGCTTGCTACCACTTGGGGGCCACCAGCCATTTGTCTTCTGAGAGGCTTCATAAGGTGGCATTTATCATTATGTCGTGAACTTACCGTGGTCAAAATGGCAAAAGGAGCAGGGCCATGCTGAGGGCGCAACTCCAAGTAGGCGTGTCCTCCAGGATGGCGCAGAAACTCTGGGTGTCTATTTGTTATTTCATGAAGGGCAACAGCTATGCTGTTGTGACCAGCCTATGCCCTCCATGTGGGTGGACCTCGGGGAAAGACAAATCATCCCCAGGATGCCAATTTATTCATTTGCTATGAGACATAATTGTCACATGGGCCAGTGTGAAGAGCTGGTTCCATGTGACCAGCGTCTTCTCCTCCTCAAGGAAGACCTAGGATACCATGTTGTAATCAGAGGTGGCTTAACGAGCATGGCGTTAGATGAATCAAATGTCTAACCACATTGGGCTGAAGATGGGTTTCTTCGGCCTGGAAGAGGAACCACCCGGCCAGTGGGACTTGAATCCTTTGGCCCGTTTCTCTCAACAGTGCTTGGATGGCCCAGCCAGCACTTGCCTCTGCCCTTGTTTTTCTGCCCCTGCCCATGTCTGATCATCCTTCTGAATAACCAATGCAAGAACGTGAGGCTCTCTGTGGAGTTTATGCAGTTGATCAGGCTCCATCAGGTCGTGCAGGCCTAGGAGCCATTTATTTCTGAAGATGACTTTAAGGTGGCTCTTCCCTTACCCTTCATGCACTGACGTCCCAGTTTAACTCTCAGAAAGCAATCTTCTCTTCATCGCAAGTTCTCGCAATCCCTCTCTGGTGCCCCAAGTGCTGATAACAGGGTTAAATGACACAATGTATGAAAGCTGTCCTTCTGGTCCATAGAAGGGGCTCAGTCAATGCTAGTGCCCTGTTCTCTTTCCTTTTCATGCAGTATAACAGCTCTCAAGACTCCACGGGCCATAGCCCTGTGCTATGCCACTGGGGTTACAAAAATTAATGCCAAATAGAGTTCCACCCTTAAGGGGCTCAGAATATAGTGGTGACAGGAGACATGGAAGTGAATAATAATGTTCTGTTGAGCATAATAACCTTATTGTTCCCGGGCCCACAAGCTGTGGGGATAAATGTGGCCTCACTGGTATCCATTCTGCTGTGCTGGTAGACCTCATCTGTACAACTGCAGGGCCCTACCCCCTGCAAAATCCTCCTGAAGATGTGCCAGAGCTGAGAGAGACTTGCAGAGAGGGGTGTTAGTGTCCACCTTTCACCCCCATTATCTCCATCAACACTAGTCCACACCACCCCATTTTTTATTTGAATCACTGATTTTTTAAAATCCCACCTAAAGTGTAGGCAAAGGAACTTTAAGCACCTCCCTGCCACCCACCCTCACCCCCTGCCCCTTGCTGGTACTAAATCTTCCTTACATTGCAATTTGGGAGCTTCCAATGATTCCAAATATTTCTGAGTATCCTCGGGGGGTATTGCAAATGTTTTCAGAAATGTCTCTGGGCCTTCTGAGACCAACTCTTCTCCTGTCAGGCCAGAGATGAGTGGGCGATAGGTCCTCTGACCCCTCTGCCACATCTTCTGCCTCAATCTCCTTGATAGGAAAAGGCTGGCTTGGCCTGGCCCGGGTGCTGCTTCTCCCTGTGATGAGGTTTCAAGGTTCCAGATCTTTGTTTCCCTTAGTTCTTAGAGAGGGTTCATGAAAACATTTCTTCAGGTTCTAACCTCTCTCCCCAGAGGAGCTTAAAAACATGTCCTTGGGCAGGTAAGGGACCTTGCGGTTGTTATCTAGTCTAGACTTCCCTCATCCTCTGTCTGAGCTAGGTCCCAACCAAGATTTTCTCCCTCCTCTTTCAGCCCCCAAACCCACAAAGTCCTCATTCAGACATGGATGCAAGGGTAGACTTAGACATAAGGGATGTAAAAGAAAAATATATACCAAGTTCTACAGAAACAAGTGGTAGCATTATCACCAGCTCACACTTCACCTTTTCTGTGAAGCTGTTCCTCAGATTGAAGTTAAACACTGATTCTTGAGTCACCCAGCAGACATTTATTCAGTACCTAATATGTGCCAGGCACGATGCTAAGGCTCTGGTGACACAATTCTCATGCAGAATCCTTGTCCTCCAGGAGATTCCCTCTTGTGCCGTTTGACCTCTGGACTTGGTACTTCTCTGACCCTGAACACTAGTTTCATTACTGGCTTACACTTTTGTATCCCATATTAGTCTGCAACCTCCCTAAAGACTTGGCCCACACTGCAGGCTTTGAGTAAATACGGTCATGCACTGAGTACCAGTGTTTTGGTCCACGATCAACTGCATTTGTGATGGTGGTCCTGTAAGATTATAATGGAGCTGAAGAATTCCTATGGCCTGGTGATGGGGTAGCTGTAGTAAGGTTCAGTGCAACCCATTGTGTACGTGTTTGTGGGTGATTCTGGTATAAACAAACCTATTGTGCTGCCAAACATAAAAAGTATACAGTAATGACCTAGGCCTTCACACTCACTCCCCACTCACTGCCTCACCCAGAGAGACTTCCGGTCCTGCAAGCTCCATTCATGGTAAGTGCCCCATACTGGTGTACCATATTTTATCTTTTATGCCATATTTTTACTGTCCCTTTTCTCTGCTTAGATATGTTTAGGCACACAAATACTTATTGTGTTACAATTGACTACACTATTCAGTACAGTAACATGCTGCCCAGGTTTTCACCCTAGGAGCAATAGGCTGTACCATATAGCCAAGGTGTGTGGTAGCCATACCTTCTAGGTTTGTGTAAATACACTCTGTGATGTTCACACAACAAGGAAATCACCTAATGACACATTTCTCAGAGCATATGCCCATCACTAAGCCACGCATGACTGTAATTGAATTGTCTGCTGTGGGTGCTATCATAATCCACTTAGCAGATTATCTTCAGTAACCTGGAAATCCTTTTCCTGGATTAGTGGCAGCAAGACCCAAGTGGGAAGGAATCAAAGCTGGTCATGGAGCACGGTGCTCACACTTGTGGCAATTGTGCTTCTCTCTACCTTGTTACATTGATTTTAGGGCTGTCTGTTGACTTATGGGAACCATCACATCTCTCTTATTTCATGGCATGGATGATGAAGAGGGAATACATTTTTCCCCCTCAAATTGACACTATCAAAACTTACTTCTGGATGCTGGATATAGAGAAAAATCTATAAAAGCAAAGTTAACTGTTTGTCATACTCTTATTTCTTCTTAGTTCTCTTGAGTGGCTCTATACTCACTCTGCTCATAAAAGCATCTCGACCCAGATTTATCACTTCTGATCTGTACTAGAAATGTCTACGTAATACATCTGAATCCATTTGGTTTAATATATTAACATATCACTATGAGTTATCCAAGGTATTCTTTCCCAAGTACCTGGTAGCTATATTCAACTTAAAGGACGAGTAGGTGCAGTGATTTAAGAAAAATCCACAGTGGATTATCCTGGCTTGGAGGTGCTCAGGGAACCACACTCATGTTTAATCAAGAGAGTATATGGCACTTAGGAGTCTTGGTTGACAGCAAACAAAACCTTGCTAAAACACACTCAAAAGAAAAAAAAGTGCGTAAACTTGTGTAAAATGTGTGTAAATTTATGGGAAGGAATTTTATTGGTTCAACCCAAGGAAGGGTCGATCAGAAAACTGTTGGAGGGTAAGAGTTGCGAGTGGACCCAAGAACAGCTGGAACCAGGAACTGAAGCCCAAGAACCACTGAGGCTCTCTTTCTGTCCCCGGCCCTGCTCCTCGTCTGCAGTTTCAACTACTCTCCTTTCAGGCCAGGCAGCAGTACTCGGATGTTACGTTTTATAGGTTTCACCCTCTAGGAGAGTGTCTTGTATTTTAAAAATCCTAGGCAAGGATTCTAACTGGCCCGGCCTGGGTCAGGTACCCACACCTGGTCTACTCTGCTGACATGGGGTAAGACTGAGGCAGGTCTCAAGAAAAGCACACGTAGCAGTGGGGACCTACGCACTCCCCAGAAAAGGGAGAGCTAATTGGCTAATAGGAAAAGTTATCTACTGCAATGGTCTCTGGCCAGAATGCCCCAAAAGGCCTTTGTTAAGTTTGCCTAGATAACTTCTAACTCCATGTTCTGTAGTTCTAGGATTTTAATCATTATGTTGATTCATTTATTTATTATTTATTTATTTAAATTGACAAATAAAAATTGTTTACATTGATGGTATACAACCTGATCTTTTGATATATGTATACATTGTGGAAAGGTTAAATCGAACTAATTAACATATGCATTACATCACATACTTATCTTTTTTGTGGTGAGAGAGAACATTTAAAATCTACTTTCCTAGTAATTTTCAAGTACATATACAACATATTGTTATAACCATAGTCACTATGTTGTACAACAGGTCTCCTGAACTTACTCCTGTCTAATTGGAATTTTGTCCCCTGTGACCAACATCTCCCCAACCTCCTTCCCTCCAGCCCCTGGTAATCACTGTTCTACTTTCTGCTTCTATAAGTTTGACTTTTTTGATTCCACATATGAATGAGATCATGCAGTATTTGTCTTATTTCACTTGACATAATGTCATCCAGGTTCATCCATGTTGTCACTAATGACGGGATTTTCTTCTTCTTTTTAAGGCTGGATAGTATTCCGTTGTGTATAATCACCAAATTTTCCATATCTATTCATCTGTCAATGGACACTAAGGCTGATTGCATATTTGGCTATTGTGAATCATGGTGCAATAAACAAGTAGGTGCAGAGGTCTCTTTGAGATACTGATTTCATTTCCTTTGGCTGTACAGCCAGAAGAGGGATTGTTGATGTTCTCTTAGAGTCAGCGTCCAGTGACTGTGGGGATCTTGCCACCCAGCTGGGTCTTGAAATCCCAATGAGAGGGACTAGGAGCATGACCGGTCCTGTTGCTCATCTACCAAGCCACACAGAAATCCCTGCTTTCCCAACCCTGTTCACTCACTGCATGTGACAGGACTTGTCGAGAAGCCTGCTGGTTGCCTCCACTACTAGGAACCGTTAGGCAGATGTGCGGGGCCAAACAGCAGTTCCCTGAGGATACGTGTGTGTGGCGTGGCAGGGGAGAGGGGACAGGAAAGGGAGCAGGGAGGGTGTCAGTTACTCAGGCAACTAAGTTTTCCTTCAGTTGCAAATAGTCAGCTGGGCTGTGCTTCCAAGATAGGGCTGAGCCACAGGATTGGAACACAGCACGGGGAGGAGTGACACAGCCCTAAACCTTGGATGGCTTACCCGCTGGAGAAATTCAGGTGCATGGTTGAAAAAAGTAAGGTGTGGCAGTAATAGAAATAAGTGCAATCCGTGGACAGGTGCAGTGGCTCACGCCTGTAATCCTAGCACTCTGCAAAGCCGAGGCAGGAGGATTTCTTGAGCTTAGGAGTTCGAGACCAGCCTGAGCAAGAGTGAGACCCTAATTAGCTGGGTGTTTTGGCACGCCCTGTAGTCCCAGCTACTCGGGAGGCTGAGGCAGGAGGATCGCTTGAGCCCAGGAGTTTGAGGTTGCAGTGAGCTATGGTGATGCCACTGCACTCTACCTAGGGTGACAGAGCAAGACTTCATCTCAAAAAAAAAAAAGAAAAAGAAAAAAGAAATAAGCACAGTCTATGGAGCAGCTGCCAGCCAGTATGGACATCTGTTTGATTTTGTTTTGTGGTGGGTACGGTCAGGGTTCTCCTTGTATGGACCTGAGATTTGGGACTGGAGCCCCTCTGGCCTCCAGGGCTCCAGTCCGATGGGGGCGAACTGAGGAGGAGGCAATGCATGCGTGCCCCATGCTTGTCCTCGCGCCATCACACTCTCAAGTAGGCCAGTTTTATCCTCAGAGCCTTTGGGGCAGCAGGATTTTTGCCTAGTGTCTGACTTCATTCAGAACTGCCTTCTTTTTCTTCTCTCAAGAAGCTAAAGGCTCACAAAAACACTGTGAAGTTCTTTACATTATTGTTCTTAATGGAATTCCTTAGGCCCGCCAGCCCTCACGTACCACACTGGGATCTGAGGGGCCTCTAAGACCACCCTGACCTGCCAGATAGCATCCTGCAGCCTCTGCCTCTGCCTGTGTGGGGACACTCATGAGCCTGGCGGGAGCAGAGCTGGGAGATCTGTTCTACCCCAGCCCCCACCACTGGGACGTGCACGCCTGGCTCTGCTGCCACCGTCATTGTCACCAGGGATTCATGTGTTGTAAGTGTCTTCAAAGCTCTGACCATCTCCTAAGCCCTGGTATATTCACTCATTCACATCCGTTCATGCTCATAGCAGCTACTGCACAAGACAGAAGGCCAAGAGATGGATAACGATTTTCAAGGAATTTCTGGTCAGGGGAGCTTGCAGTCTAATTTTCTTATTTTGTGATAAAATATACATGACATGAAAATTACCATTTTAATCATTTTTAAGTGTATGATTCAGTGGCATTAAGTTTATTCACAATGTTATCTAACCATCACCACTATCTATTTCCAGAGCTATTCGTTATAGAGATAGAGTCTCTGTCTGGGATGAGTCAGCAATAACTCCCCATCTCCCACTCTCCCCAGCCCCTGGCAACAACCCCTACTTTCTGTCTGTAAGAACTGGCCCATTTTAGGCACCTCAGATAAGTGGACTCATATAATATTTGTCCTTTTATGGCTGGCTTATTTCACTCAGCATAATATTTTCAAGGTTCATCCGTGTTTAGCATGTATCAGAGTTCCACTTCTTTTTATGGTTCAATAATATTCCACTTTATGTACATGCTACATTTCATCTATCCATTCATCTGCTGGTGGACACAGGTTGTTTCAACCTTTCAGCTTTTATGCATAATACTGCTATGAACATTGGTACACATTTAAAAAATATATTAACTCCTTTAATTCTTACAACAGTTCCATGAGTTCAGGCATATTTTTGTCTCAGATTTATTGATGAGATGGTCATGCAGCCGGCAACGGCAAGGCCGGTATTCCAACATGGAGGGTCTGACTACAGTAGCTGTCTGAATTGCACAGCGTGCCGCCTTTAATAAAAGCAGTTACCTTTTTCTTTGAACTTACTGTGTCCTGGATACATTATAGGCATTATTTCTAAATCCTGAAGATATTCTTATGAAGTGGGCTTTACTATGCTTGTATTAATATTACAGGTGAAGACGTTAATGCTCAGAGAGGTTAAGTAGATACAGGAATGCTCCCCCAGGTGGGCTTGCTTCTTGTCAGAGTCAGAATGCAGCAGGCACGTGGTTCCTTGGGACCTGGAATAGCCCAACCCCTTCTGGCTAGACCACAAGGAAAGGAGCTATCTCATGTGCAGAAACCCATGAGCACTGTGGGGAACTATGGGACTCCACAGCTGCAGAGAAGTACTAACCTAGGAATTTTTTCCCCAATACTTAACAAAATTGTTTTCTTTTGTTTTTGTTTTTATTTTTTGAGACAGAGTCTCCCTCTGTTGCCCAGGCTAGAGTATAGTGGTGTCACTATAGCTCACAGCAACCTCAAACTCCTGGGCTCAAGCGATCCTCTTGCCTCAGCCTCCCAAGTAGCTGGGACTAAAGGTACACGCCACCATGCCCGGCTAATTTTGCTATTTTTAGTAGAGATGGGGGTCTCACTCTTGCTCAGGCTGGTCTCGAACTCCTGAGCTCAAGCAGTCCTCCGCCTCTGCATCCCAGAGTGCTAGGATTACAGATGTAAGCCATTTTGCCCAACAAAAAATTGTTTTTTTTTTTAAAGAAACTCATACAATGGCCAGTAGAGTTGGAGTAAAATGGCTGATCACTTCCATTGTGGGCTAGATTTGGAAAAAGCACAAAAAGAAGTTGTGCAAATTCCAACCAAAAAAAACCCAAAAACACCCTACTTTTGCCTGACTTGTGAGGACTGATTCTCAACAATACTGAATTAGCTAGTTGTTTAGATAACATTTTGCTTCTACTGAACCGTGGGGCCGAGGCTGTATTCCATTCGCATGGCTGCCTGTGTTCTTTAATACCCCATCTCGAGTCTCTGCTTTTGGTTCTTCTAACTCTTTCCTCCCCTCCTTTTGCAGCTGGCACACAAATGTACTTCATATTATCATTTACGATGGTCAAAAACGAACTGTCTTCCCCTTTCGAGAGTGGGTTCCAATGTGCATAACCTTCATGGCTATTTTCCCCTCTTTGGTTTTGCAGCCTGAGAAAATGGCATGTAACATACCTAACCAAAGACAGCGGACTCTGTCAACAACTGGAGAAGCTCTATATGAAATTCTTGGTCTGCAAAAAGGAGCACCGAATGAAGAAATTAAGAAATCCTACAGGTACAGAGGAAGTTCAATGATGACATTTCCTGTGCTACTAGTGATAGTTATTTTATAATTGGAAGGTGCCTCCAATTAAAGACATATGCTTCTTGCCAAGATCAGGTAATCTGAATTTTGGGCCCCATGTTCCTCAGTCTACAACATAGGCAGTTAGGAAGAGACAGGCATGACACTGGTTTTATGAAAGAACTGTCTGGTGATGCCAGACCTTAGGAAAGGGCAGCTTGCAGTGTGATAGAGAGACAGACAGACAGACAGAACCAACCACAACCAATAGCTGTAATTTAACCCATATAAGATAACATATTTTTTAAATAAGAGGGGTTTTGGTATATTTGTAAGCTGTATTTGTAAGCTATACTTTTTAAGCCCTTAATTTGATCCTTCATACCCAATCCAGTTCCTAGTTAGCTATTTGGGGAAAATTTTGAAATATCCTTCTATTTAAAGCTCCAAGGAGGCCAGGCGCAGTGGCTCACACCTGTAATCTTTGTACTCTGGGAGGCCGAGGCGGGCAGATCGTTTGAGCTCAGGAGTTCGAGACCAGCCTGAGCAAGAGCGGGACCTCCACCTCTACTAAAAAAAAATAGAAAGAAATTAGCTGGACAACTAAAAATATACAGAAAAAATTAGCTGGGCATGGTGGTGCATGCCTGTAGTCCCAGCTACTCGGGAGGCTGAGGCAGTAGGATTGCTTGTGTTTGAGATTGCCGTGAGCTAGGCTGATGCCACGGCACTCTAGCCTGGGTAACAGAGTGAGACTCTGTCTCAAAAAAATAAAAAAAAAAATAAAAAATAAAGCTCCAAGGAATAAAAAAGATATTGAATACAAAAATAATCGCCTATTGTAGAGAGTTTGCAAATTACCAAAAATGAAGGCACTAACACTTATCCAGAATTCCACCTCTAGTAGTAACTGTCATTGATATTTTGTTTCCTTCTAGTCTTTTTTTCTGTCTAGAAAATACATTTAAAAATCAAATTGTATTCATCTATATTCTCCAACTACCTCTCTTTATAACAAGATCCTGTCATGAAAATATTTTGGTGTTATTAAATATTCTGATTTTAAATGGCTGCAGCCTGTGGTTAGTTATTCTGCAATTTATTTAGTCACTTTAAGAGCTATTAACATGTAATTTCTTTTCATTTTTCCCTATACTTAATATTTCCAATTATTTCCTTATTTTCTTATTGAGGAATAAAGCTATACCTTTAAAGAAAAACATGAATCAAAATATAAATGAAAGAGTTGCTTCTTGATTTGGTCTTGAATTGGGTTTTTAAAACTTATTGGCTTTTTTTAATGTGCGGAAGTTTAAAATGTTTAATTAAGTAGGCAAATGTGTTAGCCATTTCCTTTATGGCTTTTGTTTTACCTGTGATGGTTAAAAACCCTCTCCCAATTACAATATTATAAAGGTATTAGCCCCTATCTTCTTCTAGTACACTTATGATTTTGCTTTTACACTAAATCTTTCATCCATTTGGAATTTAGTTTGGCATAAGGACTGAGTTAGGATTCCAGATTTATTTATTTTTCCAAATCACTAGCCCACCATCGTTTATTGAATTCTCCATTTTTGTCTACTAATGGGAAATTCCTTGGCTTTGGATTAGAACCATCACCATGCGGCAAACTGTGGGAACTGAAATGCCTTTAAGAAGCACATATTAAAGTAAACACAACACTGGTGCAAACTGCCATTTGGATCCAAATAGTTCTGTGAAAATGGTAGAATCTGATCAAAGTCAATGTCGATCTCTTAAAGTTTATATCTCCCTTAAGGTGCTGGGGAGAGAAGTCTTTGCTGTTCCATTTTGCCCCAGAGCTACCTATCCAGAAGGCCTGTGCCTAGGAGCTGCCCAGCCCCCTGTTGGTGGACATCCTTGGCTGAAGGTCACTAAACTTAACTCTTGGGCTTCAAGCTGAGACACTGTGCTAGGGAATGGGGTGGGAATCATAACAACTGATTGCAAACTTAATACCTACAAAAATGTTCCCCCAAATGAGGAGAAAAGAGGTGATATCCAACTACTTTGTAATTTTAAAAACCCACTTTACTTTACAAATGTGACTTTTAATTGTCTTTATCAATTTTGTAAGCTAAAATTTCAGGTCATATGTTAATTAAGGCATTAATCATGCTGAGTTGTTTGCAAGTTTAATAATTACGACATAAAGTCTTTTCATGTAATTAGTGTCTTGCTATTAATTTTGTTTTAATGTCATACAAATATTATTTTTCAGCTGATTAGGGTACTAGTATGCTGCCAAAAGCATCTACTTCTATCTAAATTACACATTTGTATTCTGCAAGTTATTCAAAATGTATGAGCAAGCTGAAAATCTACCGAGAATATTATTCTTATATTCCGGGATCTGGATCAAAGCAGTCACAATATAGTGAAATTAAAAGTCAGAGAAATTTAATAAAATTACCAGCTGTTGAATGCATACGCTGCTTGACCTCTGTTGTAATCTTTGGCTGTGCTCTTGACAACAAGGCTGAGTTAGAAGTCTTCTTTCTTCTTTTACATTTTATTATTATCTTTGAAGAGATAATATATTTATTCATTTGATTAAAATGAGAACATACAAACAGGTATATAAAAAAGTCTCCCTGTTACCTCATATCCCCTAGGTTACCTTTTCAGGGAAGCAATATTATCCAATCCTTGTCTTCCCTTCTAGAGAGATCTTATGCCTGTATAAGCATATATAGAGAACTTCTGGTCCAAGGAAGATGATATAGAGTAGTCTCTCCCTGTCTGTCCCTGCTAAGCATGACTAAAAACCTCAGAAATAACACAGAGACAACCAAAAGAGAACTCTGAAAGGTAGAAAGAGGAAGGTGACTTGGTTAGAAATCCCAGGACCAAAGGAACCGCACAGTAGCAGGGCATTTTATAACCCCACCCCACCCCCACACCCCCCCAGCAAAAGGTAACCCAGGCTCAGCTTTTCCCAACACCCAATATAGCAACAGAAGGCATCTAAGCAGGCTTATTTTTCCTTCAAATTGAGCAGGTGTTCTGCCAACACCGCCAGACAAGCCCAGCAGAAACAGAAAGGGGCAGGCTCCCCGACAATAACTGGCCAGGGGAAGTGCTCTCCTTCCCCCAACAGCCTGAGGCTCAGCTCTGTGACCTGGAGACCCCACTTGACAGAGGACATTAGCAAGGAGGATTCCACCACAACCAGCATCCAGCCCAGGAAGTGCTTTTGTCCCTGTAGGCTGGAGACGCCTTCCCTCACTTAAAGGCACCAGGCACCCCAGCCTGGAAAAACTGCTTTCTGCTCCTTAGCTACCACCAACAAGGACCTGTGGGAGCCTCAGGGGCAGAAGACAAACCAAGGAGGCCAGAAAAGCACATGAAGGCTCTGAAAATTAGATTGTAATCGAAACCACCTGCAAAAGTAGGCTAGGACCTGCATGCTGAACCTAAACTGGGTGACTACCTGTTAAAATGAAAAATTTAAATAGGACCCAGAATCTCTCAACATAATAGCCAAAATATCCAGATACAATCAAAATTATCCACCCTGCAAAGAACCAAGAAAATCACAACTTGAATAAGAAAAAGCAATCATCTGACTTCCACATTGAGATGAACCAGATATTGGAATTACCTGCTAAATATTTTAAAGTAACCATCATCCAAAAAAATGAAATTTAGTAAGCAATTCCAAATTCTCTCAAAACAAGTAAAAAAACAGAAAATCTTGGCAAAAAAGAGAAATCGTTTAAAAAAAGAACCTAATGGAAATTATAGAACCGAAAAATAACAGAAATAACAAAACGAATTGGATAAGCTTTCTAATAAAGTGGAAATGACAGAGGACAGAATCAGTGCAATCAGGGCCAAAGCAATAGAATGTACCCAGTCCAAACAACAGAGACAAAATAAACTGAAAACAGAGTCTCAAGCCTGTGGGACAGTAACAAAAGATCCAACATTTGTAGCATTGGAGTCCTAGAGGGAGAAGAGAAAAGGAATGAGATGGAAAGAATACTCAAAGAAGTAATGACCGAAAATTCCCCAGATTTGGCAAAAAATACAGACCTATGGATTTAAGAAGCTGAGAGAACTCCAATAAATAAAGCCAAAGCAATCCATGCCCAGGGACATCATAATTAAACTTCTGAAAACTAAACACAAAACAAATATCTTGAAAGCAGCCAGAGGGAAAACAACACATTACCTACAGGGGGACAGACATTTGAATGACAGCGTTTTTCTCATCTGAAGCAATAAAGGCCAGAAGGAAGGGAACACAGTGTTTTTCAAGTGCGGAAACAAAAGAACTGTCAACTGTGAATTCTATATCTGCTGAAAGTGTATTTTAGAAATGAACAGGAAACAAAGGCATTCTCCGATACAGGAAATCTAAGAGAGTTTGTCACTAGCAGATCTCCTCTTAAAGAACAGATAAAGGAAGTTCTTCAAAAGAAAGGAAATGATAAAGGAAGGAATTTTAGATCATCAGGAAGAAAGAACAAATGAGGGAGAAAGCAGAAACATGGGTAAATACAAAAGACTATCCTCCTCATGAGTTTTCTAAATTATATTAATATATGATGGTTGGTATAAAAATTATAATACCATCTAATGCCCAGATGATGATATTTAAACAGGGGTCTAAATGGGAGTAGGGCTTCCACACTTCACTCAGATTGTAAAACACTGCTATCAATAGACTGTGGTAAGTCACACACCCCTGTGCCTATGTGAGACCCAGCCACTAAGACAATCATACAAAGTAATACACTCCAAAACACTATACATAAATCAACATGGAATCCTTAAAAATGTTCAAATAATGCACAGGAAGATAAGAAAAAAGAAATGGGAGAATAAGAAACAGAAAACAAAAAAACGGTAGACTTAAGCCCTAACCTAATAATGGTATTAAGTGTAGACAATGTAAGCATGGATGTTACATTTTTCCTCTCTTATACAACTGGTGGTGTAGTATCCCTCCTATCCTGTAGTTTTTATTCTTCTCTCTTTTTTTTTCTTAAGACTTGTCAAATGCAGTAGTGAGAAGGGGAAAGTAGTAGAACAAGGAGTTCAATCTGTAACTGACTGTGAACAATCAAGTGAGATAACTCACTACCTTCGGACCAGCCTATTCTTCTCTTAACAGTATGTTTTGCAGATCGCATAAAACACTTCCTCATTCTTTTCAGACTGCCATGTAGTCTTCCATGACATGGATGTCCCATGATTTAGTCAATTTCCTCTTGGTAGATATTTACACTGTTTCCCATCAAGGCCGTCTTTTTAAACAAACTCTTAGCATCTCAGAAAGGGAAACCTCATGGCCCCAGAAAGGTAGATAGAAGTGGGGAGAAGGAAATTATCTTGGTTCCTCTTCACTTTCCAGTATTTGCATGTCCCAATCCCAAAGTCCTGGAGCAAGGACCTAATGGAGCCAGCTGGGTCAGATGCCCATCCAAGTCCAGCTAGCTCTGATGAGAGGTCTGGAATCACAATGCCTCATGACCACTTGCCAAGGATGAGGGATCCAACTTTATGGGAAGGAAAAGGGGCAATGTTGAGAAGACAAGGCACAAAGTTGAGAAGGAAGGAAATTATCAGCATCTCTAGTTCTTTTTTTTCTTTTTATTTCCCAGCCTTCGGAACTACGAAATATCTCTGGTTCTTTATTCCTTTAGAGAATTTCTGTAAAGAGCAGCCTCAAAGTCCCTTCAATGTCTATTTATAGATCTTTATCATAGAGACTTCCTCTTCCTATGAATAGAGCATCTTTTCCCTACATCATCTGAAACTTGGCCATACTTCATTAGTCAGCTGATAAATTGGAGTCCCCAGCTACCTCAAAGGACAGCTGGGAAAGGTGACAAGAGGAAGGCTTTTACCATGTCAACCCACAGGGTATTGAAGCTCTTGCCTCATTGAGATTTTGTAAAGAGAAATGAGATCATTTTTTCAAGGTATGTAGAGCCCTTTGTGGAACAGCACAGTGAAAATCCCAGGCACTATTGTGAATGAACAAATAACCTCATCATCCTTCTAAGTCTAAAATTATCGCCATTTGGTGCCACTGTTCAAAAAACATTTATCTAGCACAAGGTGAATTTGTGGGTCCATGTCAAAAGTGAAATATCCCAGAGTGAAACTCATGGTGTAAGTCACATCTAGGGCCTTCATTATGGAATAAATCTGCCTTTAGCATTGCAGAGCATAATCACTCCATGGTGTTCGAAGTCTAAGGCTCATTTAATCCAATTCTATCATTGCTGGGTCAGGTCACTTAATCCTCCCAGTGTTTGCATGAGATGAGCAAATACTTCACTCCATTCTCCCAAGGCCTAAAAGTCGTCACCTCCCCTTATAATGCTGTTTGAAGGAGACTCATTTGAGTTACTTTTTAAAATTTCCAATACACCTAGAATTTCTAAGAGGTTATCCATCTTTCACACCTTTGCCTTTGCTTTAAACTGGCATGTTTTGCTTCCCATCGAATTTAGATCGTCTCTCTGAGCCAACAGGAGTTTTGAGTTAGGAAGCAGAGGAAGGAGGTGAGGAGGAGAGAGATGGGGGTGAATGGAGGGATAACTGAACAATTGGGGAGACAGTAGCTGCTGAAATAAGGGCTCAAAGTGTGTTCTGCACGTAACCCAATACTCAGGCTCCAGTCCCTTTCAAGTGACTTGGGAACCTGGGTTCCCTGCAAAATCTCCGCCACCCCAGCCTTTTGGGGGTCTCCTCTGAGAAAGTCTCCCAAGGCCTGGGGGTCAGTTCATTCCCATGCAGCTGTGTCGTCTTCTAAGCCAAGTGTCCACCCTGCGGATGATCTTGCTTTGCCATTCCCTCTGTGGGCATGTCCATGGTCACTGTGAGATGCAACTCTGGGCTCTGGACTCTGCTGCTGCAGTGCCAGGGCCACTCAGCTGCCCCACCCGGCAGGCACAGCAGATGCTCCTTGTAGTGACTCAGTCCCCAAGTCCTCAGACTGCTCTTTCAGGCCCAGAAGCTTCATCTGCTATTTCTCTTGAGACTTGAGAGAGTCCGCAAGGCCTGCTGGGCTGTGCCACTGGGAGGTGTGAGGCTGGGCGAGGGGAGGGCTCCCTCCTCTTTGTTAGAGCCCCCAGGGAGTGTCAGAGTCTGGGAGAAAAGCTCCTTCCAATACCCCTTGTAGCTCTTTCTCTCTAGGACCTGGACACATGCTGATGGGTGAGCCAGAGCTAGCAGTAATGACACTGTACTAGCACCTCAGTCCTCTCTGACAGATTAGCTTTGCTCTTAGGTCCAGGTCATCATGCCTCGCTCTTTCTTCCCTAAAATGCAGTCTTTTCCAGAAGATTCGGACATTCCCATCCCACCCTCAGAAAAGCCTCTCTCAGGCTGTCCCTCCTGTTCTTCAGATGTGCCCAGATGGGGCTGCCCCAGCAGTGGATTGATTCCTTTCTGGAAGTCTCTTCAGCCCAGTGGGACTTCTGGGAGGCTGCTGCCTTCAGCTTTCCAAACACATCCCAATGTGCCCAAACGTCCAGCAATGAACAATGGGCTTCAATGACTCAAAGATGCAGCCCTCTCATAGTTCTACAATAAGGCTACCTGAGTCTGTGTTCTCTGTAGCAACTTGAAAGAGGTATTTCCCTACTTAGGTATTTACCTATTTAGAGTTTGCCATGTTATTGCTGCTCAGCAAGCACTCTGGGTGTATGATTAGATCTCCTCTTTTCTTGACACTGGAACATAAAGAAACTTCACTCTGAAGTCAGCAGATTGTTGACCCCATACCTCATACTGCTACCTCATTATAGCAGAAGCCAGGAAGGCTGATCCACTGCAAACACTGGTCTGTCTAGAATCTCTGACAGTATCAGGGGCTTTATGCCAGCAAGTCTTGTTCATTATCCAACAAACATCTATTGAACTCCGCTTATGTGTAGGTCACTGTTCTAGGTACTGAGAAAATAGCAGTGAACAAATCAGACCAAGTCCCTGCTTCCTGAAGCCTATATTCTGGGCCAGGGGAAGAGGGGAAGGCTAAATAATAAACAAATAAGCCACACATGCAATATATCAGCTGTTGTTAAGTGCTGTGAAGAAAAGCAAAGCAGGGCAGGAGGGTAGAGTGTCATGAGTGTGCTGGAAGTCACATGTTCCCCTTGGAGGTGGAACGCATAGACTTTAACACTTGAAATCCATCAGATGCAGTGTATTCTAGGTGTGAAGTAGCAGTTAAGAGTGCAGGTCTGAGAAAGACCTCAAATCAAATCCCTTCTCTTAACCTCTTTTCTTCATAAACAAAATGCAGATAACGGTACCAACCTCGGAGGGTTGCTGAGGATTAAATGAGGTGATACACATAAAATGATCAGCCCAGGTGTGGCACACAGGTCCTGAGTGCTACGAAGGGTACGCAAGAGGCAGAAAAATAGTCTTATGGCACAGCCATCTTCAAACCTGGCAAGGCTTGGACAGGGTGACTCTGCAGGGAGTTGGGGGGGGGGCATATTTAGATTCTGTGACATTTAGATTCCATTGAATACGTTTAAAAGAGTGTTACAACTGTTTTAACATGCCAATGCTTATAACATCTGTTTAATCTTACAAAAATTTCTGGATACCAAGTTAGAAATGTTGAAGGGGAACAGTTTCTCAAAATTATTTTAAGGAATACCTAAGCAAAAAGTTAGAATCTAATTGGGAGAGTGGGTGGGGAGTGGAAGAGAGAAGAAATCCAAGCATCACACTCGGAATGATTACAAGGAGGCATTTATGTGGGTTTGGGGAGGGGTGGGCTGTGGGGCTGTGGCTGAGCCCCTTCTGAGGTCAGCTATGCACCCCGTCAGTGCACCAAGTCCTCACGGGTTGTGATTCCCACGTTTCTTTCCTGCCTCTCCCACGCTTACCGATTCCCTGAGGGCAGACTCTGTGCCTCGCTTCCTATCGTGCTCCCAGCCCTAGCACCGTGCTAATATTTGCTGAATGCAAAAACGAATTGATCGGCACATAGATTTTGCTCGTGGGTGTATGTCTGTTTTCTCCTGGATGGTAGTCTTGGCTTCTTCAGGGTCATTCCTCAAATGATTGCTTTGGTTTCTTTGCTGAACAAGGAGTCATTCACTGGCCCAGTAGACAGAGGAGGGGCTGGTTGGCCAGGAAAGATGACAGCTTTTGCTTGGCACACAGGGCATTTGGTGTGACTCTGGGAACTTCAAATGAAAAGCAGTTAGGGGATAAGGAAAGGAAAACTCTGCAGGAAACAGAGCCAGTAGATGCAGGTGCGATTTAGAGAATGTGAGCCCAGAGTGTTCAAAATCTCATGTGTAATATAAATGTTGGTTTTAATTTACGCTGATATGTACATTTTTGAAGTTAGAAAGAAACAAGATTAAGATGCCCAAAAGTGAGGCTGGCTGGTTTCTCTGCCATTCTAGATGCAAGAGCCTAACAAAATGCTGGCCCACTGGGTCACGGAAGACATCACACAGAGCTCAATTTCTCCTTGTTGACAAGGTACCAAATATCATGTTCACAGGACAGCAGGGGACTCCTGATTCTTCTTTTTCATTTGATTTCATATGGAACTTTCTGGAAATTATCTTCCAAATCTGAAGAGACGCATTTCCTTAGAGTAGACCAAAGTGAGGCAAACGCTGTTTTCACAAGGAGCAGGAAAGCGTGTCATTTCCATAATGATCTGTGGTCACCCCAATCTGTGGTGCTTTCGCCCATCTTTATTAGCAATTACAGTTGAAAACAGAGGCTGCTTATGAATAAAGTGTAAATGTCAGGGGAATGCATAGCTAATAGGAGAATTGTAAATATTTACAAGGCAGAGTGGTGATTCAAGCTCACAAGATTAATTGAAATTAATCTCTATCAAGCACTAATTTGTTTCCTGAGTTCTAAAACCTTCCACTAAAAAGAAGAGTATATGAGGCCAAGGCAGAGCTATCTTCCAGGTGCGCTGCATAACCTCCCTGCTCTGCGCCCAACCTTCTCCTCCATCTCTTAGCTCTTCACGCAGCATCAACCTCAGTCATTCCTGGGCACTAGAATCATTAAAATCA
This sequence comes from Indri indri, assembly GCA_004363605.1. NCBI lineage: Eukaryota > Metazoa > Chordata > Mammalia > Primates > Indriidae > Indri > Indri indri. Next base: position 24,889 of record RJWJ010000781.1, on the reverse strand, counting down.
ATAAGTTTTCTTTTTCACTCACTCACTCATTCACTCAATATCTATTTAGTATTGGATATTTATTTATATTATTCTATGAGAGATGAATATACATATGTTTATTATATTCATTAATATGAACTCTATGCTCAGATTTATTCCATTCACTACAATCTCCTTTATGCATGTCTTTTAAACTTTGCTATTTTTCACTCTATATAGTAAGCTCTCTACATAGTAGGAACTATATGTGTGTGTGCGTATATATATATATATACACACACACACACACACACACACACACACACATATATACATACACACATGCTCAAAGACAAGGAAAACAAGAAAACAAGGGAGGCTGTGGCATAATATCTGATAAGAACTGTTGGAATCAGCTCTTTTGGAATCTGGAAACTAACCAAAATCTTGCAGCAACCAGAGTGCCCTTATTTAAAAAAAAAAAGTCAAATAGCAGTAAGAAGAGAAAATTTCATGGCATTTAGCTTTCTCTAGTCCCATACCTGCTCCCCAGCTCAGGGGTAGCCTTGAAAACAACCCCACATTCCTAGTACCAGCACAGTACTGGTATCAGAGGGATCAGAGGAGTCTTCATTTGCTAAGAGTTATCATTGGTTGATCTGTCTGGTGGCTTCTTCTTGAAACATCTGCTTAAAAGGCTTTTCTTATCTCACCTAAATCAGAATTTACCTAGCACTAAAGCTGCTATCTGGAGTGGGAGGGAGGGGTTGTTGAAACATTTTCACAGGCAAATGTTTTAGTCAACTGCTGTCAGTGGCAATAGATAACAGTTGGGACAAATAATAAGCTTGGGAGGAAAGGCTAGGGAATGAGATCCTTTGGGGAAAAGGGCTTTGGAAAGCTCTGACATATTCCGAGGCATCTAGAAGCCATTCTCATGCCCAGAGTTGTGCACATGCTCAGGACAGACCTGAGAAGGCCCTAAGCTCCCACCTATGGCGGACCTTGAAGCTCTGTGCAAGCCGGCTAAGGCTAAGGCAGAGTTGTAGACTTCCTGGATGAGTGTTGAAGAATTGCCTTAACACACACATAGAGTCCATCTGCACAGACTGGGAGATTTTTGGTTCCCTGTGTATAAGGAATTCTCTGTCTAACGATTAGCTGACTATTAAGCTAATGGAACAGAGATCTCAGTGGCCACACATAAGAATACAGACTTTACAAAATTAGGCCAGAAAAGTCACTAAAAAAACCCCTACAACAAGCAGAAACCAAAATACCATGGAGAATGGGGAAAATCTGATCTGTAGAGTTGCCACATTAAAATACTGAAAATGTCCAGTTTTCAAAAAAAACTTACAAGGTATGCAAATAACAAAATGTGGCCCATACACAGGGAAAATAATCAATAGAAACCATCCCTGAGGAAGCTCTGACTTTAAGGATACTAAACAAAGACTTTAAATCCACTAGTTTAAATATATTAAAAAACTAAAAGAAATCATGTCTAAAGAACTAAAAGAGGCCGGGAGCTCATGCCTGTAATCCTAGCACTCTGGGAGGCCAAGGCAGGCGGATTGTTTGAGCTCAGGAGTTCGAGACCAGCCTGAGCAAGAGCGAGACCCCGTCTCTACTAAAAATAGAAAGAAATTAATCGGACAACTAAAAATATATAGAAAAAATTAGCCAGGCGTGGCGGCGCATGCTTGTAGTCCCAGCTACTTGTGAGGCTGAGGCAGTAGGATCGCTTAAGCCCAGGAGTTTGAGGGTGCTGTGAGCTACGCTAACGCCACGGCACTCACTCTAGCCAGGGCAACAGAGTGAGACTCTGTCTCAAAAAGAAAAAAAAAAAAAAAGAAAAAAGAAAAAAAAAAAGAACTAAAGGAAAGGATGAGAATGATGCCTCTGAAATAGAGATTATCGATAAAGAAATAGAAATTATAAAAATAAACCCAATAGAAATTCTGGAGTTGAAAATTCAAAAACTAAAATGAAAAATTTGCTAGAGGGGCTCGATAGGAAATTTGAGAAGGCAGAAGAAAGAATCAGTGAAATTGAACATAGATCAAGATTATCCAGTTCAAGGAACAGAAAGATAAAAGAATGAAGAAAAATGAACAGAGCCCAAGAGACCTGTGGTACACCATCAGCATACACATAACTGGAGTCCCAGAAGAGAGGAAAAAAAGAAGGGACAGAAGAACATTTGGAGAAATAATGGCCGAAAACTTCCCAAATTTGATGAAAAATATTAACTTACATATTCGAGAAGTTCTATAAACTTCATAGATAGGATAGGATAAACTAAAATAGATCCCAACCAAGATAGATCATAATCAACTGTTCAAAGTCAGGAAGTATCTTGAAGGCAGCAAGAGTGAAGCAACTCATCATACATAAGGGATTTTTCAGTAAGAATAACAACTGATTTATTATTAGAATCCATGCAGGCTAGCAGGATGGCATATTCAAAATGCTGAAAGAAAAAATATATACACTAAGAATTATATATTCAGCAAAATTACTCTTCAAAAATGGAGAAATCAAGACATTCCTAGATAAATAAAAACTGAGCCATGAGCAGACCTGTCATACAAGAAATTCTAAAGGGAGTTCCTTAGGCTGAAATGAAAGAACACTAGGCAGTAGCTCTAATCCACATTAAAAAGTGGAGAGAACAAGCAAAAGTAACTTCATAGATAAATATAAAAGAATTAATATATTTTTGTAACTCTTTTTAAATCTCATTTAAAAGACAATTGCATAAAGCAATGATTATAAATCTATGTTGATGGGTGCACAATGTATAAGGATGTAATTTGTGACAATAAGAGCACAAATAAGGGAGGGTGAAATTATACAGGAATAAAGTTTTTGTATACTTTTGACAGTAAATTTTATTACTAGATTGTCATAAACTAAGATGTTAATTGTGATCACAAAGGCAACAACAAAAAAGGCCTACAAAATATACGGCAAAAAAATGATAAAGGAATTAGAATGACACAAAAGAAGGCAAATAATAGAGGAATTCAGAAACAAAAAGGATAAAATACAAAAGAAAACAAATAGAAAAATGGCAGAAGTCCTTTATTATCAGTAATTAAATGCAAATGGCCTAAACTCTCCAACTAAAAGGAATAGACTAGCAAATGGATTTATAAAAAATATAATTTGACTATAAAAGTTTAATTTAGATTCAAAGAAAAATAGGTTGAAAGTAAAGGATGGAAATAGATAGTACATGCAAACAGTAAGTAAAAGAGAGTTGAGGACAAAATAGACTTTACGACAGAAGTTACCAGAGACATGCTTTTGCAAACATGCAGGTGCCCTAGACCTACAGAACCAAAATCTTCAAGAGTGGAACTGTAGCATGTGAGTTTTAAAAACAACACACTTCACAGATGTTTCTTAGCACCAGATGTTGCAAACCAGAAATGGGAGTGGAATTAGCAGATTGGATAGAGTCATCTCCTTGAAGGGTAAAACAGGCCATAAGAATGATTAAGGAATTGAGTAAGATGGCTTGAGCAGCACTCAAGTGCCTGAACACAAAGTTCAGACTGTACAGTTAAGGAAATGAAGTAAGTGAGACTGCCAGTAGGTCTTGCTAGGTTTAAAAGTGAGTTTAGGGGGAAAACGGGTTTAAGAAGAACAAGAAAATGGGAGCTTGATGGAAAGCTGTATCAGAGGGTAATGCCGTATGTTTTTGCACTGAGAAGAATAGAATACTAGAGGCCCTGAGAGCCCTACAAGAGCCACTGGCCAGGACTGCCTCTGGAAATGACCAGGACCTGCTTGGAGCTTTGCCGTGATTCATCTTCACTGGAGATTGCTCCGGAGCCAGCAGAGGGAAGACCAGCAGGGAGCGAGTGCCTGCAGAGAGCTGTGACTAGAACCACTGGTGGGAGCTGATGTTGCAATAACAGACAAAGTGTCAGGCTGAGAAGGTCTATCCAGCCATTTCTCCTACAGCCCAGTCTTATTCTCCCTTGATGTTCAAGTTCGGTAGAGATTGCTAGCCTTGAAAAAACAAGAATGCAGATTTTCCCCCAGGAAAAATAGTAAAGTTAGGGGCCCCAAAACTTTTGTTAGGAGCTTGAGCCAGATACGGAAATCTTGAACCATATGCAGCCTTCAGATTCTGGGTGATTGTCGCTGGTGGGGAAAGGATTATAATATTGCACATAGAGATCTTATGAAGCCTGCCAGTGACCCACTGATGTTAGAACTTCAGGCCTTCATTCCCTGAAGTAGTACTTTATGATTGGTGTAGATGAATACTTCTGCGGGTTGGATGTGTATATCTGATGTGTTTGTAGAAATATCCCAGTCTATTCGAGCTGGCTCTTAATCAGCCACAGAAAAGAATTGTAGTGACTACCTAAAACATAACTCTACAAATTGGCATCTGAACTTTTTGAAAGCTTATGTATTGTTGTATTTTAAACTCTTATATTTGAAAATTTTTAATTATAATTCTTCATAAAGTCAAGTTAATACACATTCTAGCAAAAATTTGGGAAGATATTTGTCAGGGAATCACTGACATATACTTGTGTCACCATCTTCACTGACACCAGAAGACAGCACTCGACTCTCGCTGAGTTTCTTTAGGAGGGAAAAGACCTATTCTTTGAAATAGATCATCAGTTAGCCTTCCTGTTATCTCATGCCATCCCAACTGTCTTGAATCACAAAGGTAACTGTAGAGCCCAGAAAACTAGAGAACATCCTAACAATTGCTGGTGTGAATTGCTCAGATATTCCATCTGCAAATGTGAGGAAGTCATAGGACTGTGTGATGTGGCCTTCAGCATGTCTTCAGTGGGGCCTTTGTCGGTCAAAATACTTGAACCATGTGCTATGGTAGCAGGTGTTTCAGAAATATTTACACAGCAGGGGTAGTCCTGACATCATCATCTGCAATTTGAAACCAAATGGTGCCCTGAGCTCTCTATTCTGTCCCTCATGAAGGACAGACACTGATCCCGGCCCAGTGGCTCCTGCTTTCCTGAGTCCCATGGACACTCCAGCTCCAGCTTTCTCTCAGCAGCACAAGGCATTAAAGCTGCTTTTGGTGAGGGCCACAATACTGGTACAAACTTATGAAGTGGTCGTGAGGGGTTTAGGGGACTCAGGGGCTGATCAGGGGAAATGATATAACCGTGAGAGGCAGTAGCACATAAGCTTTGTTGGGTGGTGCCCCGAGGGGAGGTCCTCACAGCATGAGACTGTCCTGAGGCTCTCAGCAAGGGGCCAGCATCCAGAAGGAGAGGAGGGTGAGGGAACTCCAAGAGGAGAGGGGGCTGAAGAGGGAGCTTATGGGTCTAGTGGTGTCACTAAGCAGCACAGCAGAGTCTTTGAGTCAGAGAGTCCCAAAGGGCTGTAACAGCTTGGGATCTTTTAACCGCAAAGCTTTATCTTATCAACAGCCAGCAGAAGTGGAGTGAGGTCTTGAAGGCTATATAAAGCAGGTTGGCTCTAAGTGGCTAAAAATCTGCTTATTAGGCTACGTTTCAAATAATTGGATGTGTAAAAATTTGACTTTGGGCGCTGGTGGGCTTTTGAGCTAATGGGTTTCAGACTTCAATGAGGAAATGAACAACCTAGCGGCCGATACACAGAGGCCATTGTTGGTTCATTTATACAACAGCAGTATAAAGCCTTTGGCGGGATTAACATATAGTGGAAAGAAGAGAACATGGAAATAAAAGACGATAAGAACTTTCCTGGTTATGAGTGACTAGTTAATGTGAACCAGTTATTCCTTCTGCTGAGAACAACTAGAAAAACTGAAAGCAAAATTATATATATATACACATACACACACACACACATATAAACACATGTATCTACATATTGTAAAAGCATTGGACAGTAAAGAATTACTGCTGACTGACTTGGCCATGTTCTGGGAGAAGAATAGCTAAGAGGTGAAGGAGGGCTTTAAACAGCTCTATAGGGCAAAGAAGAAAAAACTTGGACACTAGCTCAACAAGGATGAGGGTCCTACAATTTTATTGACTCCAAAGTGCTGTAGCCCAGGAGAAAGTGTAAACTGGAAGCAAATCATCTGTGGTTGACAGTTACATTGGTGGTCCTCAATAAATCATGCTCCCTGGTATTCATGTCCTTGTGTTGTAGTCCTGAATCTGGGCTGGCTCTCTGACTTGATTTAACCAACAGAATGTGGCAGAAGTGATGCTCTACCAAAATCTTAAAAAGGCCCGTGAGCTTCTGCTTTTGTTTTAAGCTAGCCACCATTTAAGAAATTTAACTACCCTGAGACCACCTTGTGAGAAGCCCCACCTAGTCAGGAGGAGAAGCCACATGGAGAACAGAGTCCCCTATCCAACAGCTCTAGCTGAGCTCCCAGGCACATGCAATACCAGCTCACCAACATGTAAATGAAGCCATCGTGGAAGCAGATACTTATAAAAGATACATCTAATATTTAAGAATACAGAAAATTTGAAAATGAAAGGAGGGGCAAAGATATGCTATGCAGATGTTTACCAAAAGAAAGTGGTATAGCTTTATTAAAACCAAAGCCAAGATAGAAAGCATTATTAGAGATAAAGAGGGATCCTCCATAATAACAAAAGTATGATCCACCAAGAATATGTAGCAGTGGTAAATTTGTATGCTTCTAAAACACATGGCCTAAAATATACAAAGCAAAGAGTTGACAGAACTTTGAGGAGAAATATGCAAACCCATAGTCATAGCAGGAAATTTTAACACATCTTGCTTGATAGATCAATAAAATGGCTAAGGATATAGAAGATTTGAATAAAACAATTAACAAACAAAACCCAACACTGTTATATAAAAGCAAAGCACCCAATAGGTACAGAATATATATTGTTTTCAAGTCCATGTGGAGCATTTATAAAAACAATGAGACAGAAAGCAAGTCTCAAATATTAAAGGATTTCAATCATACAAAATATGTTCTCTAAGGACAACACAATTAAGCTAGAGAGCAAAAATTTTAAAATAACTAGAAAATTTCTGTATGTTTGAAAATTAGGAGGTATAATTTAAAATAACTCATGGAAAAAATAACAAACCACAATTAAAATTAGAAATGTTACATATCAATGTTACATATTAAGACACGAAACGCAGTTAGAGTAGTACTTAGAGGAAAATGTATAGAGTTAAACACACATATTAGAAAACTGAATCAGCAATAAATTTTTAAAAATACATAATGACCAAGTTGAGTTTATGCCAGGAACATGAACTTCATGTAACATTTAAAAACTCAATCAGGCTGGGCGTAGTGGCTCATGCCTGTAATCCTAGTGCTCTGGGAGACCAAGGTGGGAGGATTGCTTGAGGCCAGGAGTTGAAGACCAACCTGAGCAAGAGCAAGACCCCATCTCTACACAAAATAGAAAAATTAGCCAGGCATAGTGGTGTGTACCTATAGTCCCAGCTACCTGGGGAGCTGAGGCAGGAGGATTGCTTGAGTCCAGGAGTTTGAGGCTGCAGTGAGCTATGATCACTCCACTGCACTCTAGCCAGCAACAGAGGTAGACCCTGTCTCAAAAAAAAAAAAACAAAAATGAAAACAAAAATAAAAACAAAAAACTCAGTCAACCACATTAACAAATTAAAAGAGAAACAATGTATCTTCTCAAGAGATGCAGAAAAAACATTTGATAAAATCAACAGCCATTGATTCGCTTTTAGTAAATTAAGAAAGGAAGAATGCCTGCTTAGTCACTTTTATTTGACATTGCACTGAAGGTCTTAACCAGAGCAGTAAGGAAAAATGTAAATGATATAGGATTTGAAAGGAAAAATCCAATTATTATTTGAGACTATATAATTGTGTATTTAGAAAACCAAAAGAACCAATAACTTACTAAAATTAATACATGCTCTTAGGAAGTTTGTGGGATAAAAGACATCAACATATAAAAATTCTTTATATCTGCAATGAAAAATTGGGAAAAATTTTTAAATGTTAAAAATCACAAAAAATTGAACTTCTAGGAATAAGTTCAATAAAATGTATGTACGACCTAAATGGTAAAAATTATAAAACTTTAAGATTCATTAAAAATATCTAAATAGGTGGACATATTATAAAAATGCCAATCTCCAAATTTATCTATAGAGTCGCTATAGCAGTGGTGCTACAACAGTTGGGTATCTACATAAAATAAGTGAGACTGGACACCTACCTTCCACTACATTAAAAAGTCAGCTATAAATGGGCCATAGGCATCCATATGAAAGGCAAAACTATATAGACTTCAGAGTTATAAAGATTTTATAGAACAATATCTTCCTGAATTCAGGAACAGATTGATTAATCTAACTAAATTAAGAACTTCAGTTCACCAAAAGCTACCATAAAGAAAGTCACCACGATAAAGCCCCAGAAAGGGAGAAGATATATGTAATACATATAACTGAGAAATAATTTGTATATAGACTATGCATTTTTTAATACCACAAATTAATTTTAAAAACCAAACAAAAAATTTGTAAAAGACTAAAATGCACTTAAAGAGAGGATATCCAAATGACATGTATCAGCCTCATCTAAATCATATTGTGTTAACACATATACATCACACAAACCACCAGATTGACAAACATTAAAATGTCTCAAAAGCTGGGAAAACCCAGTCAGAATCGAGGCTGAGGTGATGCAGAGACCAGTAGAGAGTAGCAGGTAGATCTCATCTGAAAGTGTTAGATGGGGTGAGGAAGAGAAAGGGGCAAAACATTACAATTCCTGGAATTATTCCATTGCCTCAAAGTAGGTAGATGTTAGTAGACCTTGGATAGGTAGACCTTTGATAATGACAACTATAAACTCTGTGTTTATCTATCTTATCTGCCACTCATTGAACTCACTATGCATTTTAGTTGACAGCTGTCATTAGATTTTGAAGTGGAAGTTAGAGGCATTGAATGCTATTTCTAATATTAGTTATAGCCATATCATGTTAACAGATAACTAAGAGAATAGAGAGATTCAGAGTTAGAGGCTCACATTCTGGTTGGATATTATGTTACTTTAAGTATAAAATTAGAAATGACAAGGAATACCTTTAAAATGAATAGATGACTATTCCATTTAAATGCACTCCAAGCACTTCCTTAAACACTAAATTCCACAGGTGTTTTCTTGCTTGAAGGACAATTTGCAGGTGGGTGGGGCATTGCAGTTCTAGCTCCTTGAATGGCTGTGTAATTTTGGCAGCTGCCTCTGCTCGCCATATTTCCCAAAGATTCCTCAGAGCCAAGAGTATTTGCCAAGAGGAGTCAAAATGCTGCTGACGACCGGGAATTGGGTTTGTTACAAATGGAGGTGTTCCAACCCTCCGAATTTGCCAAGTCCATTGTTGGGAGTATGATAAATGGATGGAGTGCCCTGCCCTTGTGAGCTGACAGAGATCCAAGTAGCTTTAAAAATGGCACAAAGCCAGGCTTTTCTGCTGAAGTCTTGGGTAGTGTGCGTCGGTATACAACTGAAGCCCAGAAACAAGAAAATGTATATAAAGAGGCGTTTTCCAGGGATTTCTTGCTTTTAAGGCAGAAGTAACAGCCCTTTCATTTGACAGTGCGGACACGATATCTTTGTAATCATCAGGGGAGGAAATGCTGCGATTCCTAGTCCAGGGCCCAGAGTGGGAATTTCAGGAATAATATGCTGTTAAAACTAATGTTCACTTAAGGCTTTTTCATGATGATTGTTGTATTGTTACAGTTTGGGGACTTTTCTTTCTTCCTTTTCTTTTTTTTTTTTTTACCTCCCCCTTAATTTGGTAATGGGTCATCTAAGGGAATAAATTCTAAACTTTCAGCTATTCAAACAGAACATAATTTGTGACAGGAGCCTTAAAATGCTTAGGGGGAAAAACCACACGAACGCTATGTATAGGTTTTTATAATAAACAAAGCTAAAACAAAGTTTGACAAAAAACTAAATTTTTAGTTTAACTAAGTATATTTAGTTAACTAAAATTAAGTTTTAGTTTAACAAAAAACCTAAAACTAAATATGTAATCCCAATGTGCACCTATAAGCACTGTTAATTTTGGTTATAATCTTCCATTTTCCTATTTCTTTTCTGCTTATTTTTCTCTGTGTAAAGACATGTATGCAATTGTCTGTGTATGTTTGTATGTGCATATGTGTGTATGTGTGTGTGTGTGTGTGTGTGTGTGTGTGTGTGTGTGAAGGTCACCAAGGATTTTCATATCACTACATCCAGTGGCCAATTCTTAGTCCTCATCTTACAAGACCTGCTAGCAGCATTTGACACAGATGATTACTCTCTTCCTTAAAATACTTTCTTCATTCGGATCCCAAGACTGCACACTCTCTGGGCTTTTCCTTCTACATCATCGGCCTTTCTTTCTTAGGCTCCTCTTCTGGTTATCCCTTTCCAAAGCTCAGTCCTTGTACTTCTTGGACCCACTCTTCTGGTTCCATGGTTCTAAATATCATCTGCCTGCTGAGGACTCCCAAATGTACATTTCCCGTGTAACTCTTGCCTGAACTCCGGACTCATTTCCCTTTACCTCCATCTCCACTTGGAAGGCTAATAGGCATCTCAAAGGTATCCAAAATGGAACTCCCAAATCATAGCAAACCACTCCCCACTACCAAAAAAAATTCTCATGCCATCTCATTACACAGTACTCTAAATTTCCAATTGCTTAGGCCAAAACTTTGGTGCCTCCTAATTCTTCTTTTTCTCTCCCACCCCACGTCCAATCCATCAGCTAGTCCTCAAAATATATCCAGAATCCAACCACTTCTCACTATATCCTCTGCTACCGCACTGGGCCAACCACCCACGAACTGTGTGCCTGGATCACTACAAGAGTCTCCCCTGTCTTGCCTTTGTCCTCTCCAAGACTGAGTGATCCTCTTATCACTTTTCTCAAAACACTCTAATGGTGTCCCACATCACCCAGACTAAAGCCAACGTCCTTACAATGGCCTACTAAATATTCTGTGTGCCCTACTTTTTAAATTTAAAAACATAAATACAGGAAGCAGCATAGTGGTGGTTACGAGTATGTGGTCAAGGCCTGCTTGCTTGTGTTCAAAGCCTGGCTTTAATTATTAGCTATGTGATGTTGGGCAAGTTACTTAACTTCTTAGTGTCTAAATTCCCTCATCTATAAAATGAAACAATTATATCTATCTCATAGGGTTATTGTGAGGAATAATGAATTAATATTTATAACATGCTTACAATTGTACTGGCGCATAGTAAACATAAAAATTTTAAAAATGAAAAAACCGGCATTTATGCTATTAGCAACAGAGTTTATCAGAAATTCCACATGTAAAACACATGTTGCCAAATGGTCCCATGTGTAAGAATTTATAAATACTCCAAACATTTTTCAAAAAGGATGAAAAATGTTCTAGTTGAATAGATTTAAAATGAACCATCATTGTTTTATGTTTTTTAATTTATTCTGAGTTTGGGGTTAAAATGGATTATACACCATGATTTATGCTTCTAAATATTTTGGTACTTTTTAAGCGTCCTGTTGCTGAGCTGCTTAAATATTCATCTACTTCCTAACCACTTTAATTCCTAAAACGGGCATGATTTGTTCAGTTTCTCATGTTGATTGATTTGTAAGGTGGACTTTACTTTGCTGCTCTGCTTCTGGATTTTTATTACTGTATTAAAATGAAACAATTTGATCCAAACCCATACAATAAACAAAAGCTCACTGTGTATTCCCACCTATACCCATGATAGGCACAGTAGGGAGAATGAGTCATGTGGAATTTCCAGTAGAGAGTCATAAAATTAATTGACTTTTTAGTGGCAAAAATAGCACAGACTCAATTTTGAACATAGCTTTAATCATTATTTAAATCTGCCTGCAGGGGAAATGAGGGGTATGGCCCCAGCCAAGAGTCTGACATTCACAGCTGAGCTCTCACTTCCATTTTCTAGGTTGCCTTTTATACTCGAGCATCACTGAAGAATAAAGGACACCCCCAAATCCTGCCCTCACCTCCCCACACACAGAGCACACAGCCATACCCCTCAGGAACTGTTATGGTCCGCAGAGTACAGAGGACCTTTCACTCACAAGTAAACTTCTACAGATTATTTGAAGTGGAAAGACCTATTTGGAAAGAGGCCAAATATGCATTTGAATACAAGGGAAGTCACAGTATTTGCTCAGAAAAACAAAAAGGGAGTTAGGACTTGTGGAAGATTAATGAAGGGGTCATAATGTTCAAGAGAGGATATTATTATTTTTTGTTTGTTTTGGACAGCTGAGTTGAACTTTTAGAATATGTGATGGTGAAGTTCTGTTAATTCTGGAAAGTTCTTCCAGTTCTAAATGGCATTTTGGTATAAACTGGTCCTGTTGCTGGAACTCTTAAAGGCCTTCGCATGTGGAGATTGGGCTAGAGATCAGCTTCCAGGTAAAGAGAAACTTCACATTTGTTGCCAACGGCAAAATGTCTCCGGCTCAACAACAATGCAGCTGTTGGGTCGCAGTCCGAAATGTCGCTCCTTGGTGCGCTCATGGCCAAAGAATGACCAGATGCACCAAAGGAAGGCAAGCAGGAAAGTGAGGTTTATTGAGAGAAAGATAGGATTATAGAGTAAGAGCAAGATACAGGTTTGCAAAGTGAGATACACACGCCACAGAAAACGATCAGACCCACTGTCACAGCAAAAAGAGAGACAAAAAAGGGCTCGGTTATGGTCTGCATCTTGTTTTATCGTGTCCGGATTGGGACCTCCCTCATGGTTCACACGTCACCATGGAACCACTTTGATTGGACAGCTGGGAGTCATGTGACCTGAGTCTTACTGCGCATGCAGATCTCCCATGAGCCTCTCTGACAACTTGTGGGGGTGGGGGTGAACCGCAAGGGCACCCGCTTTCATCCCTAGGCGACCCGGAATCCCTCGCTAGCTGCGTAACACAGCTATTGAGAATTCCTTTGGGGATGTGAGGACAGATGTAAGCCCATTGTGCCTGCACAGTAGAAACAAGAGACACCGTGGAAAGGAAACCTTATTTCTTAGTTAAATCACCACGAGTGTGAAACTAACTTCACAGTATTTGCGAGAATAAAGGATATACAAATGAACGGTGCCCTTCTAAAATGTCATCTTTAACTCTTGCCAGCTAACCCTTTTCCTCCCTTCTTTTTATTTTAAAAGAAAATTGGCCCTGAAACATCATCCAGACAAGAATCCAGATGATCCAGCGGCGGCTGAAAAGTTCAAAGAAATCAACAACGCCCACACCATACTCACGGATCTCTCGAAGAGAAACATATACGACAAGTACGGATCGCTGGGACTCTACGTGGCCGAGCAATTTGGGGACGAAAACGTTAACACCTACTTCATGCTGTCAAGCTGGTGGGCAAAGGTGAATCAGATTTTTCTTTTTCTCAAAAACAGTTTCCTGGAAGACCATGATCTTATTCACTGTTTAAGACTCCACCTCAGAGAAAGTCTAACCTTACTACTATTAAGCTCTTATAAATAACAAGAGATATCGCTTCCACCGAAAGCTGTTATTTGAGGATCATTTTTGGTTTAGCTCATCAAATAATTATAAAATACCGCATGACTTAAAATACTTCTAGACATTAATTATATTTGAAATTGGAGCTTCAGGTTAATTCTGAATGCCCCCTCGTCCCCCTTAATGACTAATTAAGAACTGACTCATTGCTCAAAGCCAAAAATAATTTATTAGTGTGACAACTGCTTAATAAATTATTATAGGACAAATTTAGCCATGTACTCTACTATCTATAGCTTAGGCTACATCAGCAAACACAATACTGGGGAGAATGAGTGGTAATTATGTCAGAGGCTCACATGGAGCCTCCTGTGAGGTCGTGGAGAAGGAAATGAGGGGGAAAGGTGAGAATTAAGTAGTGAAGGACAGGAAGGCAGAGAGGCAGAGAGGGGGAGACAGACTGAAATGGATATCTGGTTAAGAAAAAGGCAACATTTTTAAGGACTCAGTGCAATCACTATTATCTTTTGTACAGTAAGTTTTGTTTGGTTTCCTAGGAATCTCTAATATATGTATGTTTGGTGATGGTTGCTATGTGTTCATGAATTCTAATATCCTTCTGATGAAAGTATATTTATACAAGGGCCGTACGTCAAGTCCATCAGCATATTTTATGGACAGTTCACTCCACATTCATATGAGTTGCAATTAATAATAATAAGTATTATTATTATTGTTATAGTAATAAAAACCCAAATCTCCAAAAAAGGCAAGTTTCATGCTCAGTAGCATTCTGATTGCTGTTTTTTTCCACTAGAGAGAATATGTATTTGTGCATATGCATGCTGAGTCTGCAAGCTAAAGCTTCGGTGCCTACTGCAGCCCCAGGGTTCTTTTCCTTGAGGATACCTGGAATTCCCATTGAAACCCTTTTCTCCATTGTTGTTAAAGACTTGGAACTTGGAATGAAAGTGTACATACTGACAGTGTCATTTATGACAATAGGTTGAATGTCGTATGACAATATGGGCTTCTGTGGGCTTGCACAGGAACCTCACCTCTAGGCCTGATTCTCTTCCCATGGGAAGATACATCTGCAGTTCCAGATAATTACCCACGGGCACCTGAGTGCATATAGGGGCCCACCTGTATAAAAATGAGAATATGCTTCTTTGCCCAGAAGGCTGACAAAATTGATCAAAATTCATACAGACAAGCAGAGTCTGCCCACTAGTGTGAGATATACACAAAATAATTCCTGATGTGGCTCTTTAAAAAATAAGGCCATACGCAATTCACAATTGCAAAGATGTGAAAACAACCCAAGTGCCCATCAATACATGAGTGGATTAATAAAATGTGGTATATGTATACCATGGAGTACTATTCAGCTGTAAGAAACAATGATGATATAGCACCTCTTGTATTCTCCTGGATAGAGCTGGAACCCATTCTACTAAGTGAAGTATCCCAGAAATGGAAAAATAAGCACCACATGTACTCACCAGCAAATTGGTTTCACTGATCAACACCTAAGTGCACATATAAGAATAACATTCACCGGGCGTCAGGCGGAGGGGATGGGTATATACATACATAATGAGTGCGATGCGCACCGTCTGGGACATGGACACGCTTGAAGCTCTGCCTGGGGGGAGGGGGCAAGGGCAATGTAACCTAAACATTTGTACCCCCATAATATGCAGAAATTTAAAAAAGGTGAAAAAAAAATAAGGCCATAGAAAATATACCTTTTCTTTCTACTTGTACCAAAGCCCAATTGCACGGTGCCCATCATAGTGGCCTTGCACACAGCAATCATGTATGCACTACATGAATGAATCAACATGCCATCAAAGATATGTATTTTAAAAAATATTGGACACGTACTTGTGCCTAGTACTATGCTGAACATTGTAAGGGATAGGCAAGGTTATTTCCCACAAAAGGCAAACAATCTAGTTGGAATAATGAAAGAACAAAACAGTATATAAATGAAAAGAAAATTTTCAGAAACGAGAATAATGTGGGAATTGCATAGTAAAAACAAAAATGGCAAAAGTAGCTAAAGAAGGGAGGAGCTTCTTGGGGCAATGGCTCAAGAACACTGCACAGGAGAGCCTTGGAGGCAGTTGGTGAGCAGAGGGTGTTGCAGTTTTTTCAGAGTAATTCACCTAAGACAATTAAAATGTAAAGTTTCCTTAGCAAAGAGATCCTACATGCAAGTGTGTGACTGAAGCTCCCCAAGCCCTCAGAGGCTCCACCCCACACCTGGGGCCAGAGCCAGGCAGCAGGAGGCCCAGGAAGGACCTAGGTAAGGGTTGTTAGCATTAGGGTCTTAACCTCAGGTTACAGAAGCAGCACAGAGGCACACAGGTGATCGTTATCCCTCATGCTCCTGTAATTGGATAACAGGTGCATTCCAATGAACGATGTGTAAGCCACTTTTATTTCGAATAATGTATTTTTAATAAAATCATGCTCAATTCACAAAAATGGACTTCTTACAATTTCAAATTGGGGAAGTTGAGAGTTTCTTTTAATCTTTAGCTATGACAAACTTAGTGAGCAAACCTTTTATGTTGGTGGGGCTGTTCACTAGATGAAGCTAATCATTTATTTATTACTTTATACATTCATTAATTCAGTATGTGGTCTGTGGGGTGAACTGTGATGTCTTCAGGTCTCTGGGGGTACAGGGGTGCAGACTTGATTTCTGGGGTTCTCCCCTCACCCCACCACCCCTCACCTCCCATTTTGCCCTGCCTCTGTTTCCCCTAGACTCTGTTTGTCATCATCGGCCTCCTGACGGGCTGCTATTTTTGCTGCTGTCTGTGCTGCTGCTGCAACTGTTGCTGTGGACGCTGCCGGCCCAAATCATCGATGCCAGAAGAGGACTTCTACGTGTCCCCAGAGGATCTCGAGGAGCAGATCAAGACCGACATGGAAAAAGGTGGAGTAAGATGAGAGCAGGGGGCAGGGGTAGTGGGTGTCCCTTCATAGGCCCTACCGAGTACCGGGTCCCATGGCAGCAACAGCTACCACGGGAGTGGGAGAGACCCAACAACCAAATGGGGGGATCTCACAGACCATCAGCTTCAGTGCATTTTTCAAGATGGATGAAAAGACAGGCAGAGACAAAAGCAGAGCCTGACACTGTTAGAAAGAAATCATGAAATATGCAGACGACAAAGCAAAGCGAATACAATTCATGGTCTCATTACAGCAGTGATCTCTGGAGTCAGGAGGTTTGGGTGAGACTGACCAGGGCAGGAGAACCCAGGTAGAAATTTCTCCTGGGAAAAGCATTTCAGCCTGCTTCTTTAGGATCTCTATTAGAATAGAAGGGAATGCACATCAAGAAAAGCTGCCAACCCTTGACTTTTCTTCTTTTTGATGACTTACAACCTGTGACCCCTTGCTGTGGGGACCCTGGGTGGCCAGGCCAGCAAACAGAGGAGGTGTTCTGACCATTTTTTATTACTGCCCTTACAGCCAAATTGTGGGCCCATGGCGAAATGTAATTATAATATTCCTTTGTTTTATTCAAGCTGTAAAAGGACGAATTAATCTTTTGCTGGGGACATATAACCAAAAATTTCAAGCAAGCAAGATTACTAATAAGTGGGTTAAGCAGTGATACATGCATGGAAATTCCTTCTCTCCAGGCAAGGGCCGGTGATATTGGCACAACTTGCTCACAAGTGATGATCCTGGTGCATTGATGCCATCTGCTCTTGTGAGAGAGAGAAATTATTATAAGATTATGTCAGGGGTGGCTGGCTCCATTGTCCACGGGATCTCCCATAACATCTGTCAATCCAGCCCAGTCCTCAGTCATGGACAGACGACAGGAAGGGACAGTGAGAGAGGAGAGTATTGTCATCATCATCCACTGTGTTGACCTTCTCTTAACTTTTCCTTTAGAGTGGGAAAACCAAACGTAGGTGAATTGAACCTGGATGTCCCAAATCCAGTCCATCACACTCTTCTCTGAAAAGTCTTTCTTGTTTTAAATCAGATAAAAGCTCCACCAGGTCATTTCATTAGACCTTCCCTTCTTTGTGGAAGATTTCTTTTCTGGAACAGAAATCCATGCTAGGTGCCAGATTCCACCCAGGTGTCCTCCCTGCTGGGTGATTGGTGATGAATCTCTGTGCCTCTCACTGTTCTCAGTGCTGACGCCCCAGAGCTACCAATTTCATTACAGAGGTCAGATTCTAGATGAAGTAAACCACAATCCTATTTGGCTGTGTTACTAAGAATCCTTAACCAAAAGGAAAAGATTTGTCTTATTTCTAAATATTTAAAAGCTCCCATCCAGGGATAATCCAGGTTTTGTGGGGCCTGAAATTTACACAATTTGGGCAGTTCTCTTTAAAAAAAACGAACACAAAATTACATCTGAAAATGAATATTTATTTAGAATGAGAAAAAGAAAATCACAACAAATCGCAGAGCTTGAAAACTGACAAACACCATACATGTCACAAAATCTAGGAAAATAGCAATTGTTTAATCAACTGCCTGGCACACCTCTGTAATACTTTCACCTGATGCTTTGTGGCTGCATGTTCTTTGATTGCCTCTTCATGTAACAATAATTTTATAATATTACTTTCTATAGGAAGAACAGAAAAATAATTGCCTTTTCTCTAGCATGTTTAATCAAATTTTTTTATTTTTGGTGAATTAAAAAATTTTCCTTCAGCTTCACAACTCATTATTGATAATGCTGCCTATATTTTTAGGGATTGTTGTCAAATTCAGAAAAACTCCTATCTGGTTTATTTCATATATAGGTTGTAAGATTTGGCGGAATTTTCCACAGACCACCTATGACTGTACATTTCAAGCCTTGTTGTCCCTACACCACTCAATACTCCCGGGGCAGAGCCCATCAGACACATTCCTACTGTGTGACACCTCAGCAAGTGAACTGGCACCATGAGCTGTAGGAGTCTACCTAAAGAAATTCCTACACCTGTATGGCTAACAATAATTAACTATACACCAAGTTGTCGCAAACCACAGAAACATACACCACTCAACTCAAACAAAACCTATCCCCAACTCTTTATCCCCTTAGCCAAATCCCCAGAGTGTCCACAGCCCCTCCATTGCCACTCATCAGGCAGAAAAGAGTGATGGAAGGAAAGTCAAAGTGAAAAGAGATGCTTTTGCTGATTGTGGTCAAAATATCTTACTTTTGCAAATCTACAAAAATGTAAACACATTGCTAGGGCCCTGGCAGGCCCTTGGAAGGATCTGCACAGGTGAGGGTCCTTGAGCTTAAGTTTCATTAACTGTGTGGCAAACCTGCCACTGATCTTGGGGCTAACATTTCATTATGAGAATCTATGCCTGATTTGCAGTCAGTTAGTTGTACTAGTTAGATGCAGATTTGTACTCCACTAATTCAGAGACGTAATGTAGCTACAGGCAAAATTAATGCCAGTTAAGGATGGAAATCAGACTCCATCTGAAGACTTTGCTTTCTGAACTGTGGTCCAATAAGTGGACTGTGGTCTGATCCATTCTGCAAAAGAAGGGACCCACTTAAGGTTATTTAGGAAAATACACTTGAAAGAGGCTACTACTAGTTACTTGGAAATTAAATGTCTCATGACACATGATAAACAGCATTCATCAAGGTCTGAGTCCATTAGGAGGCACTGGGGTGACATTGGGGATTTGATAATTTTATTTTAGTGATTCTGAAATTAAATAAAAAATGGCAAACATTTTCTCACTCGGGATTTTCAATACTCACATCAGATTTAATGATAAAATCCTAGGGTGCTAGAGTGGGGAGGGATCTGAGGAGTCAATCCTCACCTCTACAGGGCTTCTCTAGGAGACTACTGCTCTTTTGAAAGCTGCCTGTGGTGGGGAGATTTGGGACCTTATATGAAAGAAAGAATTGCCCATGAAAATTCAACCACAACAGGAGGGTATAGAGTCAGAGGTAACTCTACACTCTACCCTTCAGCCAGAAGGGTACCATAATACTTTTTAAAACTTTTGTGCAAATATTTATGGAGTTTTGTTTGTTTTACAAAAATGATATCATATCCACATGTTATTAAGTTTTTTTTCTGGCTTCTTTGCAGAGGAAAAATTTTGTTAAAATAAAATTCATCAATTTTTTTAAATGGATTGTGCCTTTGTTCATGTCTGAGAACTCTTAGCCAATCTTATGAAGATTTTCTCTAATGTTTTCAAAAAATTTTATAGTTTTATGTATAATATTTAGATCTATGACCCATTTTGAGATAATCTTTGTGTAAGGTGTGAGGTTTAAGTCCAGACTCTTTTTTTTTTTTTTTGTCATATGGAATCTAATTGTTCTAACACCATTTGTTGAAAAAATTATCCTTTCTCCCTTGAATTGTCTTTGCACCTTTGTCCAAAATCAATTGGCCATATATCTATTGGTCAATATCTGTACTGTCTAGTCTGCCCCATTGATCTATGTGTCTGTCCCTTCACCAATCCCACTGTCTTGCTGCCTGAAGCTTTAGAATAAATCTTAAAATCAGGTAGTGTGATTCCTCCAACTTCATTCTTTTTCAAAATTGTTTTAGCTATTCTAGTATCTTTGCCTTTATATAAAATTTATGTAAATTTTATAATCAGGTTGTCTAGATCTACAGAAAAATACTGCTGAGATTTTTATTGGAATTGCATTAAATTTGTAGATCAGTTTGGAAAGAACTGACATCTTTACTATGTTAAATATTCCAATCCATCAACACATCATGTATCTCCACTTATCTAGGTCTCATTTGATTTATTCCATGAGTGTTTTGTAGTTTTCAGCATACAGAGCTGCTACATGTTTGGTTAGGGGGATACTTAAATATTTCATTTTGGGTGGAGCTATCACACATAGCATTGGTTTTAAATTTTGTTTCCAATTGTTCATTGCAAGTATTTACAATTACCTTTGTGTATTGGCTTTGTATCTTTGTATCCTATGTCTTTGCTAAGGTCACTTAGTAGTTTGGATTTGTGTGTGTGTGTGAATTCCTTGGGATTTTCTATGTAGACAATCATGTCATCTGTGAATAAGAACAGTTTTATTTCTTCCATTCCAATCTGTATGCCTTTTATTTCTTTTTCTTGCCTTATAGCACTTGCTAGGATTTCTAGCAACTGGTTTACTGCTCTGCTGTCACTGTCTTAAAATTCTTAATTTTTGAATAAAGTATATCACATTTTCATTTTGCACAGGGTTTTGTAAATTATATAGCCTATACTGAGGATATTTCCCTATATGGACTATAAATCTGGATTTCGAGCTTGATGACTTTTGTCAGTAGAAATTTTTCTTTGGAGGAACTATTATCTACCTTTGCATTTACATTTTAAAATCTATATTAGATAAGTATATTTATAAAAACAGAGGAGCCAATACTTACTGGCAAGGACTAAGACAAAATGTCACCAGAGCATAATACTCTGCTTTTGGTTGGTGGGGGTGGAGGGTGAGGGAAGCTCATTGAGATGAAACAGGATAGGGTGGAGAAGAGTAGGTGGAGTCAGGGCTTTATATTAATTATCCATCTAAGTGCTATGCTACAGTTCGTACTATGCTTAGAGATTTGGCCAGTATATGAAGATTTCAACTGGAAATTTATTTTTCATACACGAACACTGATTTTAAAGAAGCATGGTTAGCAGTTCTTTCTTCTATTATTCTCCCTGTCTTTTATCCAGAAATGCCAAGAAACAAAGTATAGCAAAATTAATATGAGGCAATCCTCCCTCCAGAATAAAAGTAATAGCTGCTTAACCCTTTGTCTTCTTATACCTTGCTAGAATAACAAATAAGAGGAAAGAACAGGGGTTAAGTAGAAAACTACATGTATAATTTGAATTCAGTGACTAAACACCTCAAATCTCACTTTTTAGAACATGTTATAAGACATTATAAATATTTCTTAATTTATGAAAATTCAAATTTGAAATATCAAATCATTTTTTACTGATTGACTTATACAAAACCATTGGAAATTTTTCACCTGCCTTGAGATAGTTTTAACAATTCTAGTTTTATATATGTAAGGTTTTTTCTTGCATATTTGTTATTCTGTTTATATTTATTTATTCCATTATATATTTCAAACATGCCTATTCCTTGACCTTAGCTAAGGTCTAAGATACCTTTTGATGGTGTAACCTGGTACCAGTCTCTGTTCAGCAGTGGTGGTACAGATGGGATTTGGTAGCAGAGGGGAGAGATTTGTTTGGGTTTTTGTGTCTCTTTCGACTATATCAAAGGACATAATTCAGCTTCTACCCTTAAGAAATAATGGATGTGAAGTTCAAACAGTGGTATCTTCAGTATTCACTGGTAGCTGTAGAACTTGTAGACAGATTCCCATCTCTTTGTCAAAATAATGATATACTTCCAGTGGGATGCTAGGAACACAGGGGAATTCTATTGTTCTTATGAATCAATCAAGATTAAATGGAAAAGAGAGAGTGTCTTGGAGGAGCCCTCACCCCATTTTCTAAAACATGAAAAGTAAAAGTTAATGGGTACTAGGTTATTTCCCTTACTTTCACATGTTCGCAAATCAAAAGTTCTACTTTGTGAGATTTTGAGTAGTGTGTTTAAACAAGCTCATTTAGACCCTATACTGTACTCCTCCTCTGTTAGCTGCAGGCCACAGTGAAATCTGAATTCTGCTAGCTAAGAGAACTTTATAGACCATCTTGAGATAGAACCTATAGCCTATAAAGCCCTCTTAAGGTAGAACCCTGTTCATGGGACTGTGTATGTGTGTGTTATGTGAGTGTGTGTGCACATGTGTATGTGTGACATTGTAACAAGGTGTAGAAGAAAGAGCCTAAATTGTTACCAGGAAACTCTGAACACCCTGGCAAAGCAAACTAAAAATACAAGAGCTAAATTCAATATGTTTCTTCCAAGCTGAAGGCAGTGGAATAAAATTCAACCAAAATTCCCAGCTACACCCTAAAAATTTCTTGTGGAGTTGTGGTTTCCCCATTTTTTTTTGGAGGAGGGGGGAATAAAGTATCTAAAGGAGAAGGAGATTTTATAGTGTTGACCTTGGATCTAAAAATGTGGGATTCAGTGCACAGAAAAATGTGTTGACTGCTTAACTGTTCTTGCAGCTCACCTGGATAAAACCCAAACACATTCACAACCGCTGAGCTGAAAAGGCCATATGGTTTGTAATTAGAGTGTCTCTCTTGGCCAAGATATTGAGACATTTATTACATTTGCTGTTCAGCATTCATCACATCTTATTGCCCAGGAAAAGGGCACCAAGGAAGAGATTAAGTTTATCCTTCCTCTTTTTGCCACTCCCCATTCAATCTCCTTCCCGCCCCTTTCCCTCTGACCAAAAGGAACAGATTTCTAAAAATAATGCGTAGAAAATAATGTTTGCAACTAGTCCAGAACTCTTTGCTTCTTCTTTACATAAAAATATCAAGTAAGCATTATCAAGGCGTTAGGCCAGGGCAGTAGGACAGGTGAGTCAGCTCAGAAAGCTCCCCAAAAAAGCAGCTAAAAGTGGACCCGAGGTTTCTTTGATTTTTGGCTGCCAAGGTTTATTGAGATAGTTGTTCAACAGCAAACTTTTATTGATCCCTTAATATTTGCCTGATACTATGCAAGGGGCTGGATAAAAGAAAGACATGGTTCCCTGTTATCTTGGACCTTACAACCCAGCAGAGGAGGTGGGGAGACAAATATTAAGCAGATACCCATACAAAGAGCTAGTTAATTTACAGGTACAATAAGCCCACCAAAGGAGACACATGGGAGCCATGAAAGTGAACACTAGGGGGCCTCATCTGGATGCAGGTGAGGACAGCTAGTGACAGTTAAAGCAGAAGATTTAAAGAATTGAGGAGTTAAGGAGTAGGGGATTATGGAGATGGAGAACTCTAGAAGGGGTGAATCTTAATACAAGCAGAGCATTTGGCACAGTCTTTCCCAGTGTCTTTGTGAATAAGATAGCGAATGGTGTCCTACATGTCAGGCAGGGCAGGTGGAGTCATACTGGGCTGTTTTATTGAATAGTTTTATCAAGTAATTGAATGAAGCAGAAGTTGTGCAAAGACTGTATTTGCAAAGAAACCTAAACTGAGATAAGCTTAGACAAGGGATCAAACCGTCAAAATGAAATGTGATAAATGGAAGCAGCTGGAATCCCCAGCAGTCTGCTAGAGAAGAGCAAGAGCAGTAGGATTAACTTGGAAAAGGGGAAAAGGAGTCAAGACACTCTGTGGAGAAAAGTGCAAAAAAGTAGAGGAGAAGGGAAATATTATTCAACCATAAAAACAGGAACGAAGTACTGCTACATGCTACAGTGTGGATGAACCTGGGAACATTATGCTAAGTGAAAGAAGCCAGGTGCAAAAGGACAAATATCTTATGATTCTGTTCGTATGAAATATTCGGCATTGGTAAATCCATAGATGCAGAAAGCATAGAGATTGGTGGTTGCCAGGGCCCAGGGGGGGAAGGCAACAGGGAGCAACTGCTTATTGGGTTCCGGGTTTCCTTTGGGGGCGATGAAAATGTTTTTTGACTAGATAGAGGTGGTGAATTATACACTTATACATTGTGAATATACCAAATGCCCCTGAATTGTTCACTTTAAAATGGTTAATTTAAGTGAATCTCACCTCAGTTAAAAGAAAAATAGTAGAGGGAAGGGTAAGCCAAGATTTGACTAGAGAAAGAAACTATTCATAAATGTGCTTCCTTGAGAAAAGGAGAGGGTTCTTTGTTCCCTGCAAATTCTCCCATGGAAGGGAGTGGAGGATCCCACAGGCCTAAGGGGAGGCGTCAGTATTCGCAGAGCTGGGAAAGGGACCTGCCAGCCTTTGCTGCCGTCACCTGGAGAGCAGTACTGCCCCGGCTGAGACAGAGGGCTGTGGAGTCCGACAGTGCCATGTCGAGCCCCAACTCTGTTAGTTACTGGTTGAGGCTTTTGGGGTAATTCTCTTTTTTTTTATTGTTTGTTGTTTATAGGGGTACAGATATTTAGGTTACGTATGTTGCCCTTGCCCCCCCTTCCCCCCAAGTCCCAGTCCCAAGCGTGTCCATCTCTCAGAGGGTGCGTGTTGCACCCTTTGTGTATGCATATATCCGTCCCCTCCTCCCTCTCGCCCCTCCCCCTTCCCCTCTCCCCTCCCTCCTTACCCGACATCGAATAGATGTTATTCTTACATGTACACTTATGTGTTGTTCAGTCACTACCAATTTGATGGTGAGTACATGTGGTGCTTGTTTTTCCATTCTTGGGATACTTCGCTTAGTAGAATGCGTTCCAACCCTATCCAGGAGTATACAAGAGGTGCTATATCACCATTGTTTCTTAAAGCTGAATAGTACTCCATGGTATACATATACCACATTTTACTAATCC